>OX101783.1:59418672-59557430 GCA_944452715.1 Ophion slaviceki | reverse complement strand
CGTCTCTTTCCACCCCTATTTGAGGTATTTCGGTACTTACACTTCTTCCGAATTTTTTCGCCACGCGCCTGGAATTTTTACTCGCGATAATGGGGCTAAAAAAATTCGTCTCCCCGCGCGAATTTACCCGCACAAACAAAAGGTAATGAACGAATGGCAATGTAAAATCACGTATAATTACGCCTTCAATGAATTACAATTTAATAGTATACGAGGAATATTAAAAATGACGGGAGCTGGCTCCGAACGTGCGTCAAATTGAGCGATTCAGTGCCAATAGTACTTCGACTCGCAGTGGAACAACCCGTGTACGTCGTAATGCACGGATCGTCAACGTTGGACGTCCGAGATGGGTAATTTCGCACGCCGGAAACGAGCCCCGTCAGGGTGAACGTGCGGTGTTGATGGCCCTCGTTCCGCCAACGTCAATCCCGTACAGCGATATACGATTATACGATATACGATTGAAAATAAGGAAGCATTAACCTGGCCGCGTTACGATCGCATGGTCATCATTGCAATCGAGCTACGTATTTGACGAGAAGAACCCGAATAAAAAGTTGCTCGCTTGGAGGCTGTTCCAGACCTCGAAGGAACGTACGTGGGCCAATTAACGAACGTCGATTCCCCCGATCTCACTTCTCATTTTGCCAAAAAACCGACAACCATTAGCTATAACGAACGGTAAAAATTTCGCATACATTTTTTGTAGAAATAATTATCTCGATTTTTCTTTCACTTATCAGTCGTTAGTAGCCACAGACAATGCCGTTGGGTTTCATTTGATTCGAGAGAAACTGACAGTAAATCGTCGGTTTTTTTATGCCCACGATTCATTCGCTAATTAGGTTTTTTTTTCTCGCTCTGGGCGCGGTATATTTGGGCCACTCAACTAGTCTGCGTAAGCTGGCAACTCGAAAAACGAGTTGGTTGGGAATATTTTTTGTCATAGGAGTATTGAGATGACGCGGTCGGGATTATTCACAAAATCGATACATACTCTTGCCGAGCTCGAGTGTTTTTATTGGAAAATGTCGATAAGTAATGAAGTTATTATTATTTAAACAAAGTGCCTCCTTTGTTGCAAGGTCAATCGGTGGAGGCGTCTGGCAACTAGGGTGAAATGAAAAATGAAAAATGTTACTTTTAGTATAATAATAAATCCGTTGTATCACCGGACATTTCTTTGAAGTTACGAAAATTACGAGAATGTCAATCTGCATGAAATAAGTTTGCTTTTTGACCAAAAAAATATGCGTCATTACATGTAAAGGAGCGCATGCGAGGCGAGCGTTTAGTGAAAGAGGTTGCTCGGAGTTAAAAGACGGAAACAGCATAATTTGTAAGAACTACAAAATTGTGGCGATGGGGAAGGGGCGGAGCATTTTAATTTTAAGTGCTAGAGGTGGGAGACGTGGTACAAAAAACTTTGGAAACTCCCGATCTATAGTTATGATTGCGGCTAGGTGTAAAAAAGTATTTTCGAGAAAAACGCGATTGAAAGTTTCAGTATACGTAAATCGTCACACTATCTGCTCTCACTACATGGTCTGTAACTTGCTAAATTTGCAGACCATGTCTGCAACTTGATAAATTTACAAAAAACGTTCAATATTTTACATTGAACGTTTTTTAAAACATTCTTGAATATGTATACTTTGAAAAAATGCAAAAAAATCGATTTGTTCCCCGGCACAATGGCGTCCCGCCTTCAAAAAAGGGCAACTTTGAGCCCATCTCGAGGTTTAAAAACCGTTGGTAACGCGTTCCCGATTTCTTTTGTCCAATATTATGTATATTGTGTCCGCGTATCCTGCGCATGGTAGCTCGCGACGCACATTTTTGCCTTCGAGCTTTTCGCTGTCAAAACCAGGGCCTATTTTCTCACCCGAAGGCGAGTCGTATCGTCTTCGCACTGCGTTTCTCTCTCTCCTCTTTGTACATGCCATAATAGGACCGATATAATGGCCTGATGAATATCGTATTGCGTGTAGCATGCTCTTTTATCGGGCCACCCGAATCTCCGACCATGTGTTAAATTAATGTGCCAAGTAACGAATGCAACAGTTCTCAAGGACAATGGTTCAAGTCAAGCTCACTCGTAACACCCTTATATTGGTCTTCAAAGCCGAGGCAAACGATATTTTTCGCATTGTCTATGCCCTAAAACCAAGTGTCCACGAATCCATATTGTTCGCAGTGAATGGACTCAGTGCTTCATCTGACTGTGACAGGTTAAATTGCGAGTAGTCTTCCGAATGAATTGTTCAGCTGGAGTCCGAAGCCAACTCCTGTCTTCAAGACAATATTGTTCGAGCACAATACCCACTGTGACAAGGACAAGCGTGGACATTCGCGTGTTCGTTTATTCATTTTATTCAGCGGTAGTTTGGCCATTATTTGTTATAATTTAGAGCAATCTAAACGTTGAAACAATTTCAGTAACGAAAGAATGAAGTGGAATTCGAATCTGTCGGACCGACAGAAAAGAATTCCGAAGAGAGTGTCAGAGCAAGTACGAGGGGGGACCCATAAGTTCCGGGAATTACGCTGTGGTGGGGAGGGAGAGTAGGAGAACC
Organism: Ophion slaviceki; assembly: GCA_944452715.1. NCBI lineage: Eukaryota > Metazoa > Arthropoda > Insecta > Hymenoptera > Ichneumonidae > Ophion > Ophion slaviceki. Next base: position 59,554,851 of record OX101783.1, on the reverse strand, counting down.
TATTCTTTGACCACATGTCCGTTAGTGTCACGCCACCTGCGTCAGTGTGCAAAGTTGTGTCGCTGTGAGTGCATCGGTTCGGCTGTAAGATTTTTTTTAGTAAAACAACTGTTTACATTTCGGCGAAAACGTAATGGCAGATTGTCGAGAACAACGCGCGGCTGTGAAATTTTGTTTCCTGTTGGGGAAATCGGCCGCGGAAACTATTGTTTCCGCCGCCATGACACCGATTGTCCACCCCTCATACTCACCGGATCTAGCCCCCTGTGACTTCTTTTTGTTCCCCAGACTCAAAAGGAATATGAAAGGAAAGCGTTTTGCCACTGTGGAGGAGGTGAAACAAAAATCGCTGGAAGGCTTAAAGGACATCCCGATGAGTGAATTTAAAAACTGTTTTGAACAATGGAAGAATCGTTTGGAGAAGTGTGTTGTGGTCAATGGCGAATACTTTGAAGGTGATCAAAATTTGGTGTAAAAATATTGAGAAATAAAGAGGTTATGACGAAATTCCCGTTTTTTTTGGGTCCCGCCTCGCACAGTTGGAGCATAAAGTAGGGTTGAGGTCATTAGGTTGTGATTTTTTTTTAATCGATGTGCCGTTGTGTTCAGTTATTTGTGCAGTCCTCTTATGAGGTTTCTATGAAGCCAATTTGGCGATAACTTGGTTGTCCATGTCTCTTGAATTTTTTGATGTAGCTTGACCGAAATCACTTTCATCGAAAGTTCTAATTAAATGCTCGGACCCATAATTTTTCAGATTGTTCAAATCAACGATGAAAAAGTTAGAAGGGGTGCGCATATAAGTAGTACGCGACTTTTAAGTCTGATATTTCGCAAACGGGGCTCAAAAACTAAAAATGGTAAATAGATCCTCAATTTCCTTTTGGAAGACCTGTCCAATGCATCTCCATTGGAAAGGAAGCGCAAAAAAGCATCCACCATTTTATATATGGGCGAAAAAACCTTAGGAAATGTTTTTTTTTTCAAGATTTTTCTACATATTAATCGAGATCCCCATCTAAAGCATGCACTTGCACGATTGGATGCATATCAGTTAAAAACTATAGAAACTGTGAACCCGTGACAAACGGACACAATGAAGTTCCTTGCCTGACCACGGAACCCTAACGACTGTATTAGGCGGCAAAATTTTCCGTCCGAACTCGAATGAGTTTCATTTTTTATCAAAATTGAAATTGCTCCGACCAAATGAATTTTGTAACGTCTTGTTGGGCTTTTTCCACTAAAATCATACAACTCCGACAACTCTACAGCCAGAGGTAGGGCCATATAGCTCTGCCTGTTCCTTCCTATGTCTGCATCTTTATTAGTCTTCGGCGCTTATTGTGTTTCATTTATACGTATCTACAGTGTTTCAGACTCGAGTCGGAAATCCGTCTTGAAGTTCTGATTTGTCGCGGAGGCTTGATAGGGCGGGAGCGTCCTCAAATTTGCGTCCAAAGGCACACAGTAGTTGTATAGTTATTGTTCCATTCAGTCTTGGCAGTGCCGCTCGTATTTCTCCCCTCCGCGTGTAAAAGCTCCAAACTTTAAATGCAACTTTCTGGCTCGGGCGTTCTATTTGGCAAAACGAGAAACACAAGAGACACTTTAATACACGCGCATACAGACGTGGGATGTATGTACTCTCAATGTTTCCAAGTAAAAGGACCCAAGCATCAGGATTCCACTCATCAACTGGTGCAGCTGACGACCTTTTGTTCATCAACAGTCAAAACCCATACCTTCTACTCTCCGCCTCTTTGGATCTCTTGTTTTCTTAAGATTTTCGGCTTCGACGAACTGCACAAGGCACTTTATGCCAAAACGGCAAGTTCGAGACCCATAAACGTCAGGTTCATGCTCTATGATTTGGGTAACAAACTCCAAGATCAACGTCAGGGCCCTCCATGGTGTGCAGTTATTTTTCGGAAGGCTTCGCCATGATTTTTTCAGAACTGTTGCAACAAAAAGTGCACCAATCATACACCAAATGCCTCCAATGAGCCCTTCATCGGGGGCTACGGCATCATTCCGCGACTTTCAAGATTCTTGAATGTCTTTCAAGATTATTGTGTACGAACTTTTGGGGATTCTTCAGAAAGTTGTTTTTCGAAACGGGGATGCTGCTTGGAGAACATTGCAGTTATTTTCATGTAGCCCTATGTACCCTTTATGATTTTCATTCATTCATTTCATTAGGATCCACCATAATTTTTTTAGGACTATCGGAAAAAAGACATTCAACTGATCAATTAGCCTTTGTATGGTAATCTAAAAAACAAATCTGGTAATTCTTTGTTTCCAAAAATTGGATTAAACTTATGCAAATGAAAGACTTCTCATTGTAAGTTGTGGCACAATATGAATGCTTCCGAGATTCTTGAATATCTTTCAAGATTATTGTTTTTTGACTTTATGTGTTTTTTCAGGATGTGAAATTTTGAAACCCAGTGTTGCTTGGAGAATATTCCAAACATTTTTGTCGCCACTGTAAGTGCACTACAGCGTCGTTTTTTTGTAGACATATCCGTCATGTTTGGAATGATCAGCTTGGAATGATCGCATTCCATTTCTTTCAACTGTCTGAGGTTTGAGTGTCATAAATTATTTATTGTAAGATTACTAGACGGTGTGAAGCGATCAGGCCTACGATGAATGATACAAAAGGAAAAGGTAAAGTTAGTATACATTGGTTGCGTTTGACGCTCGGTCGGTCGGTCGGTCGCTCGCGTAGATGTTGTTGCTCGCGTTACAAGGGCCTTCGCTCTTGGCCTGGTGCGCTCGCTGGTACAATCGCTGGTAAAGTGCTCGCAGGATTTTACGCTGGCCGTGTCTATAATCGACGCGCTTACTACGACGGGCACTACGCGTGGATATAAATATGAACGGCGCGCGAGGTCGTTGAATTGAGACTGATATTCACGGAAAAATAAAAACTGTTCGTATGAAGGTTAATTGGAGATATTCGTTTGGCTTCTGAATTAAGACTTGATAGAAGAAGTTGATTCGATGTTGGTTGACGGAATACTGAGCTCTGAATTTGATGAAGATTGTCGGAATACTGGGATTAAGACTCGATAGAAGAACTTGAGTCGATGGTAGTTGACGGGAGACTGGGATTGAGACTCGATAGAAGAACTTGATGTGATGGTGGTTGACGGGAGACTGACTTCAGGAAGGAAGTCTTTCTTGATATGAAAATTAGGAGGAGTTCAATAGTGTGAGACGGAACCTCAGGTGGAGTGCGGCTTTGGTCATCTAGTTCTGCAGAGATTGGACCATTGGTTGCGAAGATATCGGTTGATTAGCGTGATTGGTCGAGGTATGGTGTGCGACTACTTTACAGATTCATTAGTCACGTGCGTGGCGACATTCCAGGGTATCAGTTCTGACTAATATGCGTATGAAGAGAAGGAGACCTTTGTCCCGTGTTTCGGCAAAGAAGCGCATGGGATATAGAGTTCGATATCTAAGACCTCAGCATTCGCATGGTTTGTGTTATGTCGATTTATGGCGATGGTGACTTCTCATATCGAGAGGTTTATATATCGGACTACGCTGCGAGACCAGATGTCTTATTTTTTAGTCAGAGTTATAAATTCGTCTGAGACGTCTAGTCTATGTTATGTTTAAATAATCTAGGGTCTAGACTTCTCTTGGTCCCAATACGGATGGGCCGACGTAGAGTTTTTGGAGTCTGTTGATCAAGTTGATGGTTATTTTTTCGTTCGACAGCTCTTCTTGGAATATGCGCCTGAGATCGCGTTCTTGTTGACAGCCAATGGGAAAGGAAAAGTCGATAACTGTGGCGGTGCTGCTATCGTATATATATCGCTGTGGGTTCAGTATGCGTGCGAAACGTACGCACGTTCCTGTTTCCGCTGTTACGCATCTTATTCTTAGATTTATACATGTATAATAAGCTTATAACGACAAATGAGGATATTGGGAATAACCGAGAGAATGCACGTTCGCTAGGATGTAACACCTGCCCGGTTTAAGATTGAGCGTCCCGCTCAATTATTATGAATATTCTGAAGGTTATCTCAATATCGTCATCAGCCTATTCTTGAACGGTCGCGGTGTCGGTAGGTACAATTTTTGGATTAGAGTATTATGTAGACTATAGAAAAAGGCAAGTATGTGTGTGATATTATTGTATATATGATCTTTGTATGAGAATGTTTTTGATTATTGTATATCTAGATCTTTGTATGAGGAAGTTTTTCTTTGTTCTCCGTTAAAAAGAAAATAATTATATATATATGTTTTTATTTTGCTATGAAATGTATGTGTACGAGTTTACTCCTCTTTGTTTTTCCTCATGAATAGATGCTTATTTACTTTGGCCTATCTTACTTGACAAGGTTAAAAGAACGATGACAAAAAGAAAATTATTAGCATGATTAGAATTATCGTAAGTCTCCTCGTGTGAATTTAAGGGAAGGAACGCGGTTTGGAGGATTGGTTGTTTTCTGGATGATCGCAGATGACAGGGTACAGATCATGTGTTGCAGCGTTGATATTCGCCCTCTCGTTCAGCTGGAGGGGCCGTCAAGAGTTGATGAAGTTCTTGACCAGTCACTGCATCCTTTGACGTTTTCTTCTTGGGTTGGTTAGCCAGGTGCATCAGGAGGTACGTAACCGAGTCCCATACTGCACCTATGAGGTAGATCGACCAGCCGTACACAGGGTGTCGGCTGTTTGCATGGATTACCGTATCTATGAGGAGCTTGATCGCTTGCACGACGAGTGACGTTCGGGTGAAACCAGTGCTTGCTGTCATAGATGGTTCCTATACAGAAAATTTAAAAACTTCTCCTCTTGATTGACAGTGTTTTGATTACTGATGCCCCGTGCCATATTGGTTACGACAGCGGGTTTCTCTACGGGACACATTATGCGTTCTCGTATGTTGTCGATATCTTCTTTGGAATAGATCCCATATGATTCTGGTGATGTTTGGTTGATGTATCGTCAAGTAGATTTCGTCAATGGCTTCATGTTTGTAGATAGTGTGGCTTCGACAGGGACACGCATGAACTTGTACCAGATGTTCCCAAAAAGGTGAATGGGGGAAGTAAGGAATTGCAGGTTGTTTGAGGTTCTATTTTGGTAATTGGTTATATGTGATTTCGAGGAGTATGGAGATATTTTTCATTCCCACGGGTAACAGGAGATTAATCGTAAAATTCTTTTAATCTGATCAGATCTTCTTGTATTGATATACATTGAATAACGTGTACTATTTCGCCAGAAAGTACCGCCATATAACTCGGCTTCTTCATTAAACTGTATACAATTCGTCCGAGGCTTGGATGGCTAATAACAAACTGCTTTGGAGCATTTGGCGCTTTTTGCTACACTGTTGCGTATGCATATAGTAATATAATGATTTTCTCATGTAATGTATGAATTTCGAATTCATGTAGGCGATTATATCTAGGTTCGCGACGGGAAATCGCTCTTGGATTGTGAAATAGTTAGTTCGGCGAGTTTTGAACATAAACAAGTTCGGATGTTCTGTACGGAGGATGCTGTAATTAAAATTTTGAACTATTTCTCTGGTTTCGATTGCAAAGGTGATGTCGCTAAACGTTACAGAGTAGATTGATAACGGCCATCTGAAAAATGGGTTATTTATCATGATTATTTATTTAATAAGGATTCAAATCGGTTTTTGAGACGACCTTGTGTCCTCCAGGATCATACGGCTTAGCCGTTGAGTCGGTGAAATAAACTGGATTACCGTTGAGAAAGTGGAACAATTCTTTAGTTTTGATGCAATTTGCAATTTTGAATTCTGATATTTGTCATTCCTCCACAGGAGGCTCCTCGTCTTCGGAGGGTTGTGAATCGAGAGAGTTGGAATCTAAATTTGTCGAATCATCGGAATTAGGATTGTTGGTGTTTTTGGAGCGAGCGATCGGAAGTGCTTAGCGCTTGTCAGGGCCTTCAGCTGATTTCGGGGCAATGCCCTCCGCGGGTCGACCAGTGCGTATGAGTCTTATAATCTCGACCTTCGTCTCGACGTCGCTACTCTCTGCGTAATTTATGAGTTGACGAATTCGACGTGCAAAGTGTCGAGTTTTGGACTGCGCGTCTACGCGTTCGGCTGCAGGCGCGTTGGCCTTGACGGTCGCGTAGTCGCTACTCGAATTGTGCACTTGTTCTATATCGCTCTTCGCTTGAGAGCGAGTGACGATGTTTATATTTTTCTCACGCAGGACGGGGTGGATATCTGCTTGAACAGTAAAGGTTGGTTTTTTGTTTTCGGCATTGCTATCGCTAGTCTGGTCGAATTTGCGCGCCAAATATTGTAACACGATTTTCGAATTTTCGATTATGTACGATGTTGACTTAGAGGTGACAATAGAATTTACGTTTTGATTTTGATCTTGCTTTTCTTCGTTTTTTAATTTTTTATTTGCTTTTGAGATTGGACTTTGATTCAAGTTTTGTATCATTATTATGCCTTCTCCTTCGTTTTGGATTGTTTTGGATTTTTCTTTTTCGTTTTGGTTTTGTTTTATTTTGGGTTTTTTTTTCGTTTGGATTATGAATTGTTTTGGATTTTTTTTCGTTTTGATTTTGAATCGTATTTAATTTTTCTTCTTCGTGTTGGTTTTGTTTTGGTTTTTGTTCAACATTTTTTTTCGTTTGTTTTTGTTTTTGAAATTTCCTCGCTACTGGATTTTTTATTTGATTTTCCCTGCTCGCTGCTCTCGTCGGAGTGAAGGCAAGGTTTTTCTTCGACGTTTTTTGCCGTAGTTATTAGATTGGCCATTTTTGGGCTCTGAATTAACGTAGTTGTCATGCAACCTACGATTGAAATAGAAGGATCACGAGAAATTTGCCTGGAATTTGAGATTTACATGCAATCTGATTTTGGATTAGAATGATCGCGAGAAATGGGGTTAGCATGGCGAGGAACTGGATTGGAAATGCAGATTGTCGTGCAATCTGAGTTTGTTTTGCTTTTTGTTTTGTTTTGTTTTTCTTCATCATCGCTCTCACTGGAGCATTGACAATGTTTTATTTTGACGTTTTTGTCGATTTTTTTTATTGGCCACTACTGAGTGCTGGACCGACGTAATTGTCGTGCAATCTACGTCCGACTTAGGATTAGAATCTTGAGGAACTGGATTAGAATCGCAGATTGTCGTGCAATCTACGTCCGACTTAGGATTAGAATCTTGAGGAACTGGATTAGAATCGAAAATTGTCGTGCAATCTGATTTTGGTTTTTGATTGGTTTGGTTTTTCACGATGTCAAATTCCTGTAGTTTTAGGACCGGCACGATCGGTCGTACGGCGTCATTTGTGGGATTGGAATCCTTCAAATGGGCCTTTCCGTTGATGTTTGTTACGAGGTAGTCGCCGGCGTAAATATCCTTACGGATTTTTAAAGGCGGCATATACCCTTTCTTTAACGTGCGGTTTTCGACTCTCATGTGGAAAGAGGTTTCGAACGCGCGGGGATTTCTACTATCTCGTCGGGTTCGGTTGTTCGTTCGAACGGCCATGCCTTGCGAAGGACATTTATCGGCTGTGTGCCCTAAGTTTTTACACAATTGACAGGTTTTGACGCGGGAATTTTGATCCGTGTAACACCTGTCTGCAGTGTGACCGAGTTTCTTGCAAATTTGGCAAATGACCGAGCCTTGCTGGTTTGGTTTTTTCCTGCACTCGTTGGCACTGTGGCCTCGACCTTTGTAAATTTGGCATGAACGAATTGCGAATCGGCAAGCTTCGGTCGGATGATTATCCTTTTTGCAAATGTTACAGATGTTGACTGACTTTATCGTAACGGGTTTAATGGAGGGCGAGTGCAACTATTTTCGCGACGCGATTTCACGTTCAATTTGTATAGCGTAGTCGATCGCGACGTCGATGTTAGCACACGGAAGGAGTCGTTGTTCAATTTCCCCCTTTAACCCACGTTTGAAACACGTCAGGAAGTAGTCGTCTACTATTATTCTGAATACGGGGACGTCCGTCCCATCATTCGATAGGTTTCGCGCCGCGGTTATTTCCCTTGCGTTGTTCCTGATTTTTGCGGAAAAATCTATGACCCTGTGGTTGGCCGTTTGGAAGATGTTATCGAGTTCTCCCAGTAATTGCATCACGGATTTATTTGCTGTATATATTTTTTTTAGGAATTTGCTTCTATCGTGTCGAATTTGGTCCCGTGGATTGCGACTCTAGCTTCATTTTTCAATTTGTTTCTAAATAGTTTTGTTAGATACTTTTCAGCTTCGGGAGGGAGGATATTTTTTGCATCCTCGCACCCAGTTATGAATTCTGATAAAGGGATATTTTGTCCGTCGAATTCAGGGACTCAGAATATGGCGTCGCTTAGGGCTATTAACTGGTTTGTTCCTAACGTCATCATTGTTTTTGTGGGTTTGTTTTTGATTTTTGAGAATTTTCATAATTTCTTGATCGATCGTTTAGGAGGTTCCAAACCAGGTAACTAATCCGATGTATACATTTCCGAATCACTTATGGACGTTGGATTAATTAGCACATTTCCTTTTTTATAATCCCGGATGAGGCCCTTAAAATTAATTGTCATATCCGGAAGGGATGAGAGCATAATATTTTCGTTTCCCTCTTTGTTGCCTACACCTAGCGCAATAGCACGGGATGAGGGTAAAAAGGGGTACTGCGTGGGAAAGAGTAAAATTAAGGAAATGAAACGATATTTCGAAATTGACGGATAATTCGACAGACTTGGTGTACGATTGAAACTATGTTGTTTATTATAAGATTACTAGACGTTTTGAAGCGATCAGGCCTACGATGAATGATACAAAAAGAAAAGGTAAAGTTAGCTTACATTGGTTGTGTTTGACGCTCGTCCGCTCGCTCGCTCGCTCGCATAGATGTTTGTTGTCGCTCGCGTTACAAGGGCCTTCGCTCTTGGCCTAGTGCGCTCGCTGGTATAATCGCTAGTAAGGCGCTCGCAGGATTTTACGCTGGTCGTGTGTATAATCGACGTGTTTACTACGACGGTCACTACGCGTGGATATAAATATGAACGGCGCGCGAGGTCGATGAATTGAGACTGATATTCACGAAAAAAATGAAGACTGTTCGTATGAAGATTAATTGGAGATATTCGTTTGGCTTCTGAATTAAGACTTGATAGAAAAAATTGATTCGATGTTGGTTGACGGAAGACTGAGCTCTGAATTTGATTAAGATTGTCGGAAGACTAGGATTGAGATTCGATAGAAGAACTTGATGTGATGGTGGTTGACGGGAGACTGACTTCAGGAAGGAAGTCTTGATATGAAAATTAGGAGGGGTTCAATAGTGGGAGACGGAACCTCAGGGAGAGTGCGGTTTTGGTCATCTAGTTCTGCAGGGATTGGACCATTTGTCGTGAAGATATCGGTTGATTAGTGTGATTGGTCGCGGTGTGGTGTGCGAATACTTTACAGATTCGTTGGTGACATGCGTGGCCTTATTCCAGGGCATCGGTTCTGACTAATAAGCGTATGAAGAGAAGAAGACCTTTGTCCCGTGTTTCGGCGAAGAAGCGCATGGGATATAGAGTTCGAAATCTGAGACCTAAGCATTCGCATGGTTTGTGTTATGTTGATTTATGGCGATGGTGACTTCTCATATCGAGAGGTTTAAATATCGGACTACGCTGCGAGATCGGATGTCTTATTTTTTAGTCAGAGTTATAAATTCTTCAGTACCGTCTAGTTTACGTGATGTTTAAATAATCTAGGGTCGAGGCTTCTCTTGTCGGCCCCATACGGATGGGCCGACGTAGAGTTTTTGGAGTCTGTTGATCGAGTTGATGGTTGGTTTTTTGTTCGAATTCAGTCCATCCTCTGTGTCGAACATGAGCCACCTATTACATACGTAACTCGCCACTATTCTCCGTAGGTACCATGGTACACCTAATGTTTTAGGGCATCCACGATGCACTTCCAGATCGCCGAGTTGAAAGCCTTTTTGATGTCGAGAGCGACAACTGCGTAGTACTTCTTGGCCCCTCTTGTCCATCGTTTCCCCGCAGTCGACTCCTACGCCTGCTTCACCACTGTGTTAATGGCATGCAGAGTAGAGCGCTCCTTTTTGAAGCCAAACTGGCCCTCCGCCAGTAAAGGGTCCACGATCTTCTCAATCCTGTTATGGATGATGCGCTCGAAGATCTTTCCGGCGGTATCCAGCATACAGAGCGGACGATAGGATGAAGGTTCGTCCGGTGGCTTCTTCCCGTTCGGGAGAAGCACTAGCTTCTGCTACTTCCACTTGTCCGGGAAGATTCCTTCCTTAAGACACGCATTGTAGGTGCCCAGGACTATTGCCGGTGCCAACCTGATCGCTGCCTTGAGTGAGATGTTCGGTATCCCATCCATGCCGGGAGCTTTATTGTTGCCCACCCTGGCAATCGCTGTGAGAAGCTCTTATTCAGTAATGGGTGGGATGTCCTCATCGACGTCCTCCTCGAGCTGGTAGTCCTCCTCGGGTTGCTCAGGGAACAGATGTGTAACAATCTTTTCCAGCAGGGCTGCTTCCACAGGCGATGGCACTGGCTAGCTTTTCAGCCGAGTCATTACCACTTTGTACGGCCTGCCCCAGGCAGCATCTTCCACCTCGCTGAGCAGTTCGCCCCAGCTTTCAGCTTTACTCTGCTTGATAGCCTTTTTAAGCTTCAAGCGCGCCTTCCTGTGCTGTTCTTCCAAATTAGGGAACGAGCGTTTACCTTGAACTCGTTGCGCTAGGCGGCGAGTTCGATGACATTCTCTTCGGTCCACCAGTTGTACCGCCGGCTAATTTGTTCGCTCCACAGTGTACCGCCGGTCGGAAGTCGACATTACGTTTCCGTGGCATTGTGACAGCGCATGCTTCGGTGACCCTCTGCATGACCACCTCGACCTTCTCGGTTGCACTTTCCACTGCGAGGGGGCTGGTCTCAAAAGGTCCACGAAACAAGTGCACATCAAACATTTTCGCTTTCCAGCCCTTCTCGTTTGTCTTCGGTGCCTTCGCTGTTCTGCTGAAGTATCCGCGAATCTCCCAGAGAATCGCTTGATGATCACTGTGAGTGTAGATATCACTGACTAACCAGTGGCACTGGTTTCCTGTCGCCAGGCTACTGCTCACAAAAATGAGGCCCCCTATAGAGGAGGCTTCACCTTTAACAAAAGTGGGCTTTGTACCTGCATTAAGTAGTACTACATCCAATAAGGAGATAGCCACAAGCAGGGCTTGGCCCTTCCTGCTCGTCACTTTACTACCCCATTCCACAGCCCACGCGTTGTAATCTCCGGCTATGGCTACCGGGAAGCGTTCTTTAGCGTCTGCGACTAAGTTGTCGAGAAAATTCTCAAACTCATCAGTCGTCAGGCTAGGCGGTGCGTAATAACTGGAGAAATGAACTCCTTTGGCTTTCATTCTCACGAAACCAGTTTTTATCCGACCCGCAAGATCCTGAAACGGAAACTTTCTGCAGGACCAAATTGCGGCCTTCCCACTTGCGTCAGATTCCCAGGGTTGCGTGTCTATATGTCTATATAGTTCCGAGCGTATCGCCAAGTCGGGCTTCAGCTCGCGCACAGTCTGCATGAGCAGGTCGTGTGCGGCTTCACAGTAGTCCGCACAACCTCCACGTGGTACGCTTTGGATAATGCTAATGTCGGTGGTAAACAAAAAATGACAGCATCTTTAAAAAAATGAACGATTTTTTAAATGACTGTGTACTTTGTTAATATTGTACAGATCAAATTTAACAATGTGGTTATCAAAGAACAGTAAAAAAAAACATTTTTCGATTTTTTTCCATGTCACACATTTTTTTTTAAAAAGAATATTGATTCTTTCGAAAAAAAATCTTCAATTTAATGAAATGAGCAAAAGGTGAAAAATATAATCTTTAATTCGTTTTTCGCAAAAGTGAAAATTTCAATCATTTGGACCACAGTGAAAGAAAAATCGGAGCGGCTGGAATACTTGCGGGCTTCTTTGGGATGCTTTGAAGTTAGAAAAAAAACCAAATCTATCCTCAGTCTACTCGTTATTTCTTGAGTTATCTCAAGTTTAGTGGAACTCCGTGGAAACGTGCTTTTACCTGTTTTTCATTTAAGGTTTTCACGTTGAAAACATTTGTTCATTAAAAAACACTAATTACACCTTTTAGACGATACTTTGAAGTATTCAAAACCCTCCGTATATATTTTGTACGATTATTAGTTCCCGAGTGATGAATGATCAAAGCCAAAAAGTTCTTTTTTGCTTCGAACGACGATAACTCAGCGAAAAATCATCGTTTCGTAAAGCTCAGAAACCTCTCAAATTAAAGCGGAAGAATCCAACTAAACGAGCATCATAGTGACATTGCTGAAAAAAATTTACCCAAGCCCGTGCACCTGTACAAAAAAGGGCAAATTTTTAAAAAAAATTTCTCTTGCGATCTCTTTGAGTTAACTCAGAAACGTTCATGGATACAAATATTTGACCTACAGATCTCGAAACTAGAGACTTTCAGCTTCAATTGTTTTTTTTGTATTGCTCTACTATCATTTCTTGCCGAGTTATAGCCTTCCGAAAATCACCTGAAAACATTGAGATTTTTTTCTGATCCCCTAATTGCTGTGCCTAGTGTGTGTGTGTACGACATTACGCAAAAACGCGGCAACAAATCGAAAATCTAATGACAGTTTGCCAATGCAATGTGTTACTTTCCTATCAATTTTGTTCGGGCTATTGTTCGATTCGTTCACTCAATCTCGAGATCCCATAATTTACCGCCCAATTTTCGAATGACTTTTTACCCCAAAAATACTTCCACACTCGTTCATTGTCGTTCATTGAATGAAATAAAGTCGTTGGTTCATGTCGTAAACGTAGTGCATACGCCGTTTTGTGAATTGATTGACACTCTAGCGTAACAGGTACAGCAACGCCACCGCTTTCTTGAACGGTACGACTCGAGCTACACCCTGCTTGCAATATATATATATGTATTCTAATACAGTCGCTTTGACAGCTCGAATAACCAAACACGGTTATTCTCGCAGATGTGAAAAACGAAAACAAACGGCTCATATTGTAGCCAAAAATGTATTAAACAAAGGTTCACATCGTTTCAAATTTAGGTGGATTATTTATTTTGATCCTAACAGGCGTATATTAGCCGTGGCGCTCGCACGGAATCCGTTGGAGAAACAGCGACAGAGGAAGAGACGCAAATAGATGCAGAGTAAGTTAAATAAACATTCAATAATGTGCTCATTTCACTTGCTAATATAAAATTAAGAAATTCACAGATAGCGTCCATGTGTAGCTTTTTACGTCATCGCCAATTCGTGTGTTCGTAAATCTGAAATTGTTGAATGCACGTCGTTTGGGCCGTATATTACGTCGTTTGACTTATCATAGAGTCTTATCATAGGCGGTGAAGTTTATTTTGTAGAAAATGCATCCGGCTCTGTAGAATTCATTGACGCAAAGCTTGACAATTGTTTTGCCTAACGCATCATAAAACAACCTGAACAAGCTTCGCATCAGGTTTTTTATAAATGCCCACAACTGCTTGAAATAATTATGTATAGTGTCGTGAAGATTAGTGAATTGCCTTGCGTCAGTGCTCTTAACTGCGTGTACGATTATTGCGAAACCTGGACTTCGCAGTGTGCTCTCTGCGCTTTGCAAGAGACGAAAGCTTCTTCGGGATACTTTTGTATCGCAAACCCATTTCTACCCTACGTCAACCGAAAAAACTTTGTTCGGATATAACAATTGGGAAAACCTCACCTCTCACTGTACTCACAATAGTGTCCATGCGAAGAACTACAAGTGATGAAAACAATGTCTTGTTAGACTTTCTCCACATTCATGTAAAAAAACTCTGACTAACATTTCATAACATTCTTTAGAGGGTTTCAGTGAATCATCGAAGATTTCTCTCGCCGCTGAACAAGATGATAAGTTTCACAAGCTGTGGAAAATTAACTAAATTGCCCGACTGTTTATAAAACTTGTCATTTTGTTCAGCGGCGAGAGATATGTTATGATGATTCACTGAATGTCTCTAAAGAAAGTTTGAAATGTTACTCACAAGGAACATCCCTCAGGTGTCCGCCTCCGATTTTGTTGAAACTCATATATGTGATAGAGCATCGAAAACTTTGAGACACGTATTTTTTTTTTACCGGCGGAAAAACGGATTTAAGGGGGGAAACCGCCCCTCAAAGAAAAGCGTGTCGAGGGGTGATTTTGCAGTTTCACCGAGAAGCAATCCACCGATCTGAATGAAACAAAAACGAAAATTCTTCTAATGAAAAGCGATGAAAAATCCACTATGAAAATGTTAAGAAAAAATTAAATTAGGGGGTAAACCACCCCTCAATTTGTCTTTTTTCACCCCACACTTAAGAGGGTTGTATGCAAATTAATAAAACAGGTATCATTTTGAAGGGCAATTAAAATTAAAGTTGACGGGTTGTTGCGTTTTGGCGACATAGCAAATTTAAGGAGGTAGGTAAACCACCCCTAACGTAAATTTATTTATCATGGTCGTTTTTTCTGTGTTTAAAGTATATCCGCTGATTTTAAATATTTCTATAAGCTACAATTCAATGTTTTATCATATTTTAAAATTGTTACATTCGTCTTAAGGGGTAACTACCCCTCTGACGAGAAACATCATTGAAGTATCCGCTTTCGATTTCGTTGAAACTCATATATGTGGTAAAGCATTGCAAACTATTAAACATGTTTTTTTTTGTATCGGCAGAAAAACGGTGTTAGAGGATGAAACCACCCCTCAAAGTTTCTCCCACAAGCAGTCCACCGATTTGAATGAAACAAAATCGAAAATTCCTCTAAAATGAAGCGATGAAAAATCCACTACAAGAGTGTTGATTAGAAATATAATTAAGGGGTAAACCATCCCTCCATTTGCCGTTTTTCACCCCACGCTTAAGAGGGTTGTATCAAAATTAATAAAACAGGTATCATTTTGAAGGGGAATCAAAATTCAAGTTGACGCGTTTTTGCGTTTTAGCAGGACACCAAATTTAAGGCGGTAAACCACCCCTAACATAAATTTGTTCGTTTCCATTCATTTAAAAAACCAGAAGATTTTGAAAATCCTGTTACCTTTGGTTTTGGTGAATCGAACACACATTGTGGAATACCCCGTTGCAATAATTTGGCCATTATCAGATGTGCATGGTGCAAAAAGTCGTTGTGTTTAAAGCATTTTTTTGACGATTATCATTATTGCAGGAATGATGAGCGATGATTGTTGATGGTTGATAGTTGATAGACTAGAAAAAAAAAGTATATATCACAAGAAAATGATTTGACGACATATGACTGCGATACTTTTCACAAGTACTATTAATTAAATCAGCTGATATGATTGCCAAATGAAATATGTCAAAATAAATTAAAAACATGTTCGTTAACGTACTGTAAAATCCTCAGTTTCATTAATATGTTTAATTAAATAAACGGTAAAATAATAAACATATACATTCCTCCACAAAACTACGTCGCTGTCTAAATTATCGCTTGATCCAGGCGCATCATCGTTCCGAAATATAAGAAGTGAGCCTTATAATTTATTCTGGAAATTATTATAATTAATGATATAGTAAAAGTGTATATTTATTCCTATGGAGATGCTTAATGGACGTGCATATTAAAATCGAAAGCGTTTCGACACGAAAATATCAGTCTTATGAGTAAGGGGTAGCCCCACGTCCCCACTCTTAAAGTACCGCTCCTAAAGCTCAAGACGAATATGCCTGCACACACAAAAATAAAATTGATATTACCGATGGAATGAAAACAGTTTTAACGGAATTCGTGAAACCTTTCGCGAAACTTCAAACAAAAAGCAATTAGAGGGGGTAGTTTACCCTTAAAATGTAGAAATTTAAAAACGTAATAATTTAAAAACGCTGGAGAATATTTTGAATCCGCGGAGACATGTTAAACACAGAAAACACGACGGTGATGAACAACTTTATGTTAGGGGTGGTTTACCCCCTTAAATTTGCTGTCCTGCTGAAACGCAAAAACGCGTCAACTTCAATTTTGATTTCCCTTCAAAATGATACCTGTTTTATTAATTTTCATACAACCCTCTTAAGCGTGGGGTGAAAAACGGCAAATGGAGGGATGGTTTACCCCTTAATTATATTTCTAATCAACACTCTTGTAGTGGATTTTTCATCGCTTAATTTTAGAGGAATTTTCGAATTTGCTTCATTCAGATCGGTGGAGTGCTTGTGGGAGAAACTTTGAGGGGTGGTTTCATCCCCTAACACCGTTTTTCTGCCGATACAAAAAAAACATGTTTAATAGTTTGCAATGCTTTACCACATATATGAGTTTCAACGAAATCGAAAGCGGATACTTCAATGATGTTTCTCGTCAGAGGGATAGTTACCCCTTAAGACGAATGTAACAATTTTAAAATATGATAAAACATTGAATTGTAGCTTATAGAAATATTTAAAATCAGCGGATATACTTTAAACACAGAAAAAGCGACCATGATAAATAAGTTTACGTTAGGGGTGGTTTACCCCCTTAAATTTGCTATGCAGCCAAAACGCAAAAACCCGTCAACTTTAATTTTAATTGCCCTTCAAAATGATACGTGTTTTATTAATTTGCATACAACCCTCTTAAGTGTGGGGTGAAAAAAGGCAAATTGAGGGGTGGTTTACCCCCTAATTTAATTTTTTCTCAACATTTTCATAGTGGATTTTTCGTCGCTTTTCATTAGAAGAATTTTCGTTTTTGTTTCATTCAGATCGGTGGATTGCTTCTGGGTGAAACTGCAAAATCATCCCTCGACACGCCTTTCTTTGAGGGGCGGTTTCCCCCCCTTAAATCCCTTTCTCCGCCGATAAAAAAAATACGTTTCTCAAAGTTTTCGATGTTCTATCACATATATGAATTTCAACAAAATCGGAGGCGGAAACCTGAGGGATGTTCCTTGTCAGAGGTTTTCACGTGGACAGTACTATGGAGAAAGTCTAACGAATCATTGTTTTCAACCCTTGTAGTATTTCGCATGGGCACTATTGTGAGTACAACGAAAGGTGAGATTTTCCCAATTTTTATACGCAAACAAAGTTTCTGTGGAGTACGCTGGAGAGAAATTTGTGTGCGACTCAGGAGTATCTGCAAAAACCTTGTGACTCTTGAAAAGCGCAGAAAGACTGCAAAGTGTAGCTTTCGCACTCACCGTACACATAGTTATAAGTGCTGACTCAAGTTTATCCATTTCCCTGGACAACAGGAAATGTAATTTTCCAAAGCAACGAATAGTTATAGAACAACTGATGCCGAGCTTGTTCACATAGTTCTGTAATGTATCTGCAATGTTCGGCCCTAGAAGGTGGGGAATTATTGAGTGGTTTAAATGCTTTGAACAAAAATTCGATTGTGAGACTGTAAAAGTGAGAGACCTGAACTTGACTACGAAAATATTTCAAGTACGGTCGAGTTGCATGTATTTATATTTTCCATTTGTATATTTGTATTATTAAGGAGCGTCTTCTTTTTGTAAATTGAGGTCGTGAATCTCTAACAAAGTGTGTAAAAACGTTTGAAGTATTTTCGCAGCCGGCACCGACCAAAAACAGTTTGAGCATTTAAGGAGAATT
The DNA here is from genome assembly GCA_944452715.1 of Ophion slaviceki. Lineage (NCBI taxonomy): Eukaryota > Metazoa > Arthropoda > Insecta > Hymenoptera > Ichneumonidae > Ophion > Ophion slaviceki. The sequence continues at coordinate 59,537,194 of OX101783.1, read as the reverse complement.
CATTTTAGTTGCAAAAAAAGTTTGAGTGTTTAAGAAGAATTTATTTTCGTTCCAAAAAAAGTTTGAACATTCAAGAATTCATTTTCGTTGCATTCCAACGATGCAAACTTTAGCGTCATGGAGTTGGGATCACAAAGATTAAGAGCACAAAAAAATTATGAAAATTTTTCAGTCATTTTCAAATTGTCTCCGCGCAAAATCATCGTAGGAGAAAATTTAAAACAGCATTTCAAAGATTAGACTCTCTAGATTTCATGCTTCGACTTAAAATAATTGTTTGCTCATTTGGTATTAATAAATCAAAAGAGACGTCGCAAAGGAAAATGTCCGATTTTTGTTTCGAACACGTGTACAGACAAGGCAAAATTTTTTTGATTAATGACGCAATCAGACGTATTTTTCTTGGATCACTCTGTTTATTTTGAACTTTGAAATAAGTATATATCAATTGTAACGTCGCGAGAAAAAGCGCTATCTATTTCTTTTTCCTCTCCTATTTTATTCAACTTCGGCGAAAACGCGGGCTTACCCGATGCCACATGGAAATCGTGGAAAACTATGAAAACCAATACACACGATAACGGCATTCTCATTTTTCGACGGGTCCTTATATTTTCTTTAGAATTAGGCGTACCGCAGCCGAAACGAAATATATCGATAAGAAGCGAGCGTCGCGCAAAATATCCCACGCGAGAGCACAGTCGGTCTCGACCATATCTACACGCAACCGTCAAACGCAGTTGATAAAATCCTTAGCCATAAGAACGTATAACACACGAAGACACACGAAAATATTGAAATCCTTACTCCACAAAAATATACATTCTCCAAAAGAAAATCCTTCATGCCGAAAAGTTGACCCGGCAATAAAACTACGTTGGTATTTCCCAGGCGCTCTCACACCTGGGTCAACAAAGCCTACCTTGAGGCAAGCGCGGCAACCCGACCAAGGCCCTTTTTCCTCCCTATATTTTTCCAACGCTCCAGATAACGAGACGCGGACAAGTTTCCGAGAATCGAGATGGAGATCACACACATCGTAGCCTGTACCCAATCATAGTCTCCAAAAATATTGCCCCTTCCAACTCGACCGATCATATGCACTCGTAAATTGTCTACATCGTTTCCACCAATAAAAAAATTAACACAGGACGAAAATGCACTTTCGAGAAACTTCTTCTCCCACCATCCTAGCATCCAAAATATCCTACAAGCTAGGATAGAAAAATCTTGGAGTCAGTGTTCCATCACCACTCATTCAGAACTAGTCTCGTAACAGTGTCCCATCATCACTCGCTGAGAAAAGTCTCCCTTCAGTTTCTATCGCGTACGAACAAAAATTAAGCAACAACGTTCACCGGAACAATTACAAAAACTGTCTCCATAAAGCGAACGCGAACTTTAACTTCCAAATTATACTTTGTAATAACGCGAACTAAAAGAATTTTATTAAGTGTCTACGTTGAATGTGTACATCGTATTGTTTTGCGTAAATCGTAATTTAATTCCAACCTCGTCTCGCGATAAATACCCACGTGTCAAAAATTTTGCGTCGACGTGAGCCCATCATTATTACCAAGCGTGTGCAACCGAGGGGTCTGACCTACCTGCGGAGGCCCGAACCCGACGACTATGAACAGATTAGCGTATCCACGACGCATCGACAAATGTAATCGTAATATTTTATGTATATTTTTGTATTATTAATTTAATAGAATTAACCAAATTGGTTAATTATAATAAACCCCGAATTCTCCATCATTCGCGTAAACCAATTCATTTATCAATCGAGTCACTGCGTCATTCCCACATTTGCATGCACCTTTCCCTTTTACACCCTCATCCCGAGCTAGTGCGCTAGGCGTAGGCTAAAAAGAGGGAACCGCGATAGGTATATGCCCACGTGCCCTCAGGACGTGACATATAATTTTTGAGGGCTCGTCCGGGATTGTAAAGGGGGTATGTGGTTTTGCAAATTGCCTTAATGGATAAGGAATCCACATGCGAGTCGCTAGATTTGAATATCACTGACGATTTACCGGATTCAGAAACAAACGAACCAGGTCAATCTCGTAGTACAGGATACGCTTTAAGAGGATCAAACGCTAATTTATGATCTGGTCTCGAAGCTCCTAAAAGATCCGTCAAAAAATTAGCATTGCCACCTAAGGGAAATCCAGATAACTTGAACAATATGGCGCTAGGAACAAACCAATTAATTTCTCTAAAAGATGCCGTTAGCTTTGTCCCAGAATTCTATGGAAAAAATATCCCATTTTCAGAATTTGTGGCCGGGTGCGAAGATGCAAAAGATATGCTTCCGCCCGAAGCCGAAAAAGACCTAGCGAAATTAATAAGAAATAAATTGAAAGATCTAGCCAGAGATAGTATACATGGAATGAAATTCGAGACAGTAAAAGAACTCGTGGATTTTCTAAAAAAAATATGCGCGCCAAATAAATCCGAGATTCAGCTTTTGGGAGAACTCAGCCATATCTATCAAGCAAGCGGCGATAGCGTTATGGAATTTGCGACGAAAATTAGGAAAAAGGCAAGAGAAATATTTGAAGCAAGAAAATTAGCCAACAATGGGGAAGAGAACCAATTATTTAGGAGACAAATGGATGAATATTTTCTTACAAGTTTTAAACGCGGATTAAAAGAGGAGATCGAACACCGACTCCCACCGTGCGTAGACATGCCCGCCGCTATTGATCACGCAGTAGGAATCGAACGCGATCTCAAGGCTCGAAGGGAATTGGAATCGCGTCCCACCAGATCAGAAGGAATCATCCAGACTAGACCTGTGAGGATATGCAATATTTGCAAAAAAGATAATCACGCGACCGAAGCTTGCCGATTCGCGACGGTCACTTGCCAAATTTGTAAAATCCAGGGCCACAGCGCCAATGAATGTCGAAAATCTGCTAACGATCAGGGGTCTGTCACGTGCCAAATTTGTAAAAAAAATAGGGCATACCGCGGATAAATGTTTTCGCAATCAAAAATCCTACACGATTACGTGCCAATTGTGTAAAAAACCAGGGCACACGGCCAGCGAGTGTACATCGCGTAAACAGCCACAACATTTTTCAAATGATCGTCCTCGCCCCTCATCTGTTCCTCAATGCCAATACTGCCACAATCATGGGCACACTGCGGACAGATGTTTTAGAATTCCGAAAAATTCGCCGCAAAACGATACACCTACCTGCCGATAGTGCAAAAAGATAGGTCACACATTAGAAAATTGCCGCTCACTTGAATATAATAAATCGCAAAACCTGTCGGGAAACGGGAGGAATACCCTTCGGACGGACGCGCCGAGCCGTACCCCGATCGCCACGCGTCCAGCAAATTTGGCCACGCAAGAGGCTCAAGCCGACGATACCCGACCTACACAGTAAAGGCAGAAAACTTCAATAAGCTACCCTCGGTGTGTATCGGAGTACTACCGGAAAAGGGTCGCACGATAATGCTATTAGACACCGGAGCTATTCCCAACCTCATAAAGAAAGAATACACAATAAATATGGTCGGTATCGATGAATCAGACATAAAATTAAAAAGTATATCAGAGCTACCAGTGTACGCGTTAGGGAGCGTAATAATTCAAGTATTCGGATTTAATGCTCTATTTCATATAATTCCAGATTCGATACCGCTCCCCTATCCTGGATTATTAGGGTCGAATTTCTTTTTTGAAACTAAAGCAAAAATTAATTATGAAACAGAACGTTTTGAATTCGGAACAAGATCTTGGCCATTTGAAAAATCAGGCGAACCCGACGAGGTGGTAGAAATCCCCGCGCGTTCGGAAACTTCCTTTCACGTAAAAGTAGAGGATAGCACGATAAAGGAGGGTTATCTCTCGCCTTTAAAAATCCGCAATGGTGTATATGCCAGCAACTATCTGGTAACAAACATCCGCGGTAAGGCTCATTTGAAGGTTTACAATACCAAGAATGATGCCATACGACTGATCGTGCTAGTCGTAAAACTGCAAGAATTCGACACGATCGGAGACTTAGCAGAAAATAAAACAAATCAAGATTGCATGACAATTTTTAACTCCAGTTCGATCCTTCGCGACTCTTCTATTTCAAGCGACGATTGCAAGACAATCGCGTATATTCAGGGTCCAAAAGAGGCCAATTTTAAAAAATCGACGAAAAATGTCGAATTAAAAACCTGGCATCGCCCCAAAGAGAGCGATGATCAAGGAAAAATTTACGGTAGCGAGGAAAGAACTGGAACTGAGATCAATCAATCAAATAAAAATAATAACAAAATATCGGGCCAAGAATCAAAATCGAATAAAATTGGAAAATCAAGAATAAAAATAAAAGAAAAGCCAATGAACGACGAAAATTCAAAATCAAAAATGAATAAAAATTCAAATCTGAGAGAAATTCGAACGGTAAAGTGTGTTTCCATGTCTGACCCAAGATCGCGTAATATAAAAAATCTGTCGGAGCGCATGGAGACAATCAGATGGCTCCTGCGACTCGATCGTCTAGCCAAAGATGAGCTAGACCATGTAGAAAAAATTATCGAAAAATACCCTGATAAGTTTCACATAAAAGGCGAACCTCTGGAGTCTACATCTGTGCTGCGACATAAGATCCCCACGGTCGATGACCTCGCGATCAATACAAAACAATACAGGTTTCCTCAGGCTCTTAAGGGCGAAGTCTAGCGTCAGGTAGACGAGCTACTCGACTCGAGGATTATCAACCATTTTCAATCCCCAAACAACAGTCCTGTTTGGATCGTACCAAAGAAACCCGACTCCAATGGCAATAAGCGTTGGAGAATGGTAATTGATTTTCGGGCCCTTAACGAAAAGACAATCGGCGATTCTTATCCGTTGCCTAACATCACAGACATTCTGGATCAATTAGGCAACGCGAATTATTTATCCGTGTTCGATCTAGCGTCTGGATTCCATTAGATAGAAATGAATCCCGAAGATAAGCCGAAAACTGCTTTCTCTACTCCGTATGAGCACTATGAATTTTCGAGAATGAAAAATGCCCCGGCGACTTTCCAGCGCTTGATGGACGTCGTGTTGAGTGGACACCAGGGAGTGTCCCTCTTCGTTTATGTCGACGACATCGTCATGTACGCCAAGGTTTTAGTGGAGCACGGCAAGAAATCGAGAAACTGATGGAAAGGTTGCGTAAAGCCAATCTACGGTTGCAACCGGACAAATGTGCATTTCTCAGGCCAGAAGTTAATTACCTAGGGCATAAAATCGGGAAGGACGATTTAAGACCGGATCCTAATAAATTGTCAGCGGTAAGGGAATTCCCAGTTCCCAAAACTTAAAACTATTCGGCAATTTTTAGGCCTAACAGGTTACTACCGTAGGTTTATTAAATATTTCTCGAAGATCGCAAAACCATTAACACGACTCTTGGAAGATAATGTCGAATTCGAATGGATGGAGGAAACACAAAAAGCTTTTGATGTACTCAAAAATAAGCTCTGTGAAGCTCCCATCTTGCAATATCCAGACTTTGAAAAACCGTTCATAATAACAACAGATGCTTCCGGCTACGCCTTAGGCGGAGTCTTATCACAAGGTGAAATCGGGAAAGATAAACCGATCGCTTATACATCGTGCATACTATGCGGGGCAGCCCTTCGGTACGACACGTATGAGAAAGACGCAATGGCAATTATTCATAGCGTCAAAGCTTTCAGGTCGTATATTTACGGTAGGAAATTCACGCTCGTGACTGACCATAAGCCCCTGGCCTGGTTTAAAACTGCCAAAGACGCGAACACATGCGTCCTAAAATCGCGACACAAACTTTCAGAGTACGATTACGACGTCGTTTACAAGCCAGGGACATTAAATTCAAACGCCGATGCTTTATCGCGTAACCCTATCGAAAAACCTGAGGATGTCAAAGCCATACCTCATTACGAACAAAAAAACGACGAGAATCTAGATGAGATAGCAGTAGTATAACAGGACTGATTCTAACCCAGGGATCTCAGGGGGGAGCGGGGGACCAAGGGCAGACGTCACGCGGCGTGGTGGGGGAAGGCGACGCAGAGAGGGGGTCTAGCGCGAGATAGCCAAGAGTGGGGGCGTGATGATACGCGACGCTGAGCGATAGGGGGGGGTTGGCGCGGGGTCGTTGACACCATAGGGCGGTGGGTAAATGTTGAAAACTCATAAAATCGTGTGATTTATTATAATCATCAAAATTATTTACATATTATCGATGCAGGGGGAGCGTTTTTATTACGTCACTGGAAGTCCGTACAAAGAACAATGTAGATATGCGTGTGCACGTGTGTGTGTGTGTGTGTGTGTGTGTGTGTGTGTGTGTGTGTGTGTGTGTGTGCGTGCGTGCGTGCGTGCGTGCGTGCGTGCGTGCGTGCGTGCGTGCGTGCGTGCGTGCGTGCGTGCGTGCGTGCGTGCGTGCGTGCGTGCGTGCGTGCGTGCGTGCGTGCGTGCGTGCGTGCGTGCGTGCGTGCGTGCGTGAGAGAGAGAGAAACAACTATGAGTGGCTAGAATTTGTTTCGATACTATAAAAAACTGCAGTTGCCATATGAAGGGCGGCCTTTCAAAGAGCTATAAAATGCCTTATTTATTATATGCAGCTGCGGCTATGAGAGGAGTCATTGTTCCAAAAAAAAAAAAAATTTTAATCCCATCGAGATTTTGCTTTCATTCCGAAATATAACGTCAAGATGTTCACATGTGCGAGTATGTATGCAGTGCATCCGGCCAAACACCCCCTCGACTGGACCAAAAACGAGCTCGAACAAGTTCCAAAGGTCTTGCTCTTAAAATATTGGGGTCATTATATTGGTTTACTGTGGGATCGATTGCCAGAACATCATCGCAACGACAGTGAAGTGATATCATATCTTCCATGCATGGAGCATTATAATACGCCACAAATGAAAGATCACATTGATGGCCCCCCACCTCAACGTCGAGACTGTGAAAAATGTCGTGAGGTGGGAAACTTTCCACGTGGGAGGAGGATCGGGTTCCACGAACGTGTTTGACCCCGTTTTTCATTATTGGAAAAGTGGGGAGAAGTTTGAAAATTTGAGTGGTGGGGTTACAAAACGAGGGAGCTTATAATTTCATGGACCAAGCTCAGACTGCTCTATTCCACCGCCACATCAACATCTTCAAAAATAAGTTTGAAAATTTTTTGAAAAGAGAAAAGTGTGGAAAATGGATTTCACGAGTATCAACAAAGTCAGCCGAATGGCGGAATTCCTTCCAACGACGAAGCTGTCAGAACTCATCGTTCACTCGGAGCATCCAATCTCCGACATGAGGGCCGTACAAACCAAGTTCGGGAAACGCTACATCGCTGACATCGCGAATGCGTTCACTGTCTTCTTACCAGCGCGACTTGTGAAGGCCTTCGACGAAGATTTGGAAAAGTTCGAGCGTATGCGGCAAGAGGCACACGATCATCATCTCTTCATGAGGTACATGGGTGGAAAATACAACAGCGTCGAGTTCTATCGACTGTGAGCACACCATGGTGGAAAAAGACAAAAATTCGTTGGAACACCATCGTCGAACGGCTGTCCGCATCATCGAGAGTATGCTGTAACTGGCGCGCCATGGTCAACTCTACATGCAGTTGCGGAAAATACAACAGCGTCAAGTTCCATCGCCTCTAAGCATGGTGGAAAAGACAAAATTCGTCGGGGCAGCATCGTTGAGTGCAACAGCCGTCCGCATCACAGTCGCGTCGCCATCGCATTCGACGTTTTTAATGTTAAATATGTAAAAATGTATAAAAAAAAACTGTATTATTGAAATGTATGAGAAAGAGAAATTCAAACTATTTTCGCCGTAGAATAAATGAAGAACACAAATGATATATATTTTCATCGAAATGTTTTTTTATTCATTTAAAAAAATCCCTCGCTCACACAACGCTTCGTATACACTTAACCAGCTTTTCAGCGATTTTACATTCACATGGGCGCAGTTGTATTTCGTGTTGAAGGAATGGTGCGGACATTTGGAGTTTGTGATTTTCGGCAACTTCTGCAGCGATGGACAGTCCAGAGTCTCCAAGTCGATGACCTTTGTTGCGGGATCCGTGAATCTTGATAGCCATGAGCATTTCTCGAAACCCTTCGCATAGATGGCTGGAGCTCCTTGCAAGATTTCTCGAATTGTCTTTCTAGCTGCCTCGTATGGTATACCGCTGTGATCCCATTGTATTCCATGGAAATTGCGTTCCAGCCACTTGTTTGTCATTTTGTACTTGGCCGGTAAAGAGTCCCATGCAAATGGTGCGTCGAAGGCGAGCGTCAGCGGTTCAGCATTCTTGTCGTGGAGTTTGACCATGGACATCTCCTTTAGGACAAATTTGTTGATGGGTCTCTTAAAGCCCTGCACATCGATGATAAGCTCCATGTTGACTGACGTGGACGCGAATCATCGGCATGATTTTATACCAATTTTTTCACCCCACCACTAATTGGATTGTACTCGACAATACGATCATGGAGGATCATGCAGTATGCTGAGGTTTGCGGTGGAATATTGTTTTTCAATTCGAACTCAAGACGCACGTCCACAGGACCGGACTTGAGAGAATCGTTTTGCTTTGAGCAGTCAATAACAACGAGGGGGGCTTTTTCTAAAAATTCCATCCTACTCAGCCATGGTTCAGCCTCTTTGTTGTAATAGGTCGGCTGAAAGTTTGCATACATCTCGTAGAGTAGAGCATATTGATTTTGATCAATGTTCAAATTCAAATTTCCATACGGATAACATTGCGAGTTGAGGTATAATTTGACATTGCTCAGGTTACAATGATCAAAGAGGCTCGCATTGTGTTGTTTCTTATTTTTTCGTTCCGTCTGCAGCGCGAGTACGACATATCGTGGCTTCTCCAGCTGATTCGAGGTTTTCACACACCACACGTGCTTGGAGGTGGCAGGCAGCAATGGATATTCATACAGTTTCCATGTACGAAAACTCATGGAAATTGGTGCGTCTTTGGCGAGAAACTTTAACAGTTGAAGTTTTCGCTGATCTGAGACTGTGACATACGGTACGAGCCATTCTATTTTATGCAATGCGAGTTTGTAGTCTTCGGGTGCTGTTTGTACAATGGCATTGTCATCGGTCTTTGATCTTGTGAGAATCAACTCGTGCTTGGCATTTATGACAATTTTCCGATAATCTTCAGCAAATCCGAGGAGCATGCTGAGCTGTATACACACATCAAAGTTTCCCGATACGTCTACAATCTGCTTGGTCTCTTCGACATCGAGCCATTCTGTGTTCTCGAGCATAGAACTTTTGGCCGGTGAGAGAGATGAATATCCCTTAATTACACTCGTAATACCGACATTCTTATTACGATCAATTTCTATGGCATTCAATTCATATCGCACTTCCTCAAACAAATGACAAATGGCATTGTTGACGAGACTTGTAGCAGTGGTTGGCGCCCCATCACGCTTGGATAATTTCCCACATATGTGTAGGGAACTCTTGCTTGGCAGGATAGAGGTCTTGATGTTGGATGGCAATACGGATTTCATCGCTGTTATTGAAGGTTGAAGATGCAGATGGATGAGCATGAATCTCACAATGGATGATAGATTCATCAAAGACCACGGGCGTTTGAATGTTTACAATTTCTTCTTCCATTTCACGCAACAGATGCACAAAGCACAGACTAAATAATTTTTTACACGCTTTCGCCACGCACTTTGAGACCCAAATTCTTCAAGAGTAGCACGTTTTGAGGTGTTAGCACTTTGGGCACTGACCGACGACTGATTGTTTTTATCCATGACCGTTTATTGGTATTGGAAGATCTATTGAAAACTATACCCATCACGACTTTATATGCAGGCGTATGGTGATTACTTCACCTCGGAAATTTACCAAATCACCGTCCTGGTCCACTATGCGAAGCTGTATGGTATCAATCGTTCGGCTCGTGATTGGCAGATAAATAACGTGTGAAGGAACTTCAATGATCTTATAGCCCGGTGGCACAGATGGAAAAAATTCGTGAATTGTGTGTACTTTTTGTCCGTTAATATAGGCTCCAGCGGTAATATTGCACTCAACGCGTAGGGCGTTCACTTTGAGAATGGCTACAGGAAGGTCAGATTCGTGTCTTTTATTGGCTTCCAATTTGCGTGTGGTGAAGCCTAGAAGATGGAGAATGGAATCTTTCGGCTCAAAATTGACATCATGATCACACTCGATCTCACTGCGTAGCGTATTATTATTCGGTTTAATGCTAATTTTGATGTTTTTACGCGTGAGCTCTCCTTGTACAAACGCCTCAATATCCTCTATTTCATAGCTACCCGTAGGTATCGTCAACACCTCATCTCCCACGTAAAGTTTATCATGGTCAACGTCGATATTTGAAATAGAGTTGAAGGTTAACAATTCAACGAGACCGAGGGTATAACTTTTGTGTGGCGAGAGTTCGATGGGGGGAAAGTACTGCGCCTCGAGTATGGACGATGAGCCAGATATGGTCAAGGTTAAGCTATCATCCATGGTGCTGGTAAATTGACAACTGAATTCTCCACGTCGTTTCCTACCTATATATAGTGTATATTTGTCTTTGTGCTGCAATTGTCGAGAAAGAAACTTCAGACACAAATGTCCACATTCAATCGTATCATATTCCTGATATCCCTCATAATTATAATTAACGCTACCAACACGAAAATATCTCATGAGTTCGGATGGTGGTGGAAGATTGCCGAAACTATCAAAGTACACGACTTTCCATCCAGTCTTTTTGTAAGCGACCCAGTGTGTTCCAGGACCGACATTTTCATCCAAATTTACAATTGCTGCTTCACATTTCAGGGGTCCGCTCGCTGGTAATGTATCGCGCATGTAAACCCCACGGAAATATGGAATCTTTATTATTTTCGCATATTTAAGAAGGTCGATGTCGGTGAGGGGTCGGTGAGGTAGCGTTACTTCTAGTTTTTTTACTTGATATGGAGACCCAATCCCTGCTTATATGGTCCCAGTCCCTTATATGCTTATATGGTTTCAGCCCTTGCCCAATGCAATTGCTTCAATTTTTCGATTATGGCGCTTACTTTCATCCAATTCACGTTTAACTGCTTGAGCAGCATTTACAGCTTTAGCTATACTAGCCGCACCACTTGACAAAGCACCAGCAGCGCTAAGACCCGCAAAAATGGGCACGAGGAACGGTAATAAACCACCAATTTTATGACGTACCGGTAGAACCCGAGGTGTGCACACTTTGCCACCTTGTGTCTTTACAGCTGCACGAGCACCCTTTAGAGCTGATTTAATAATCTTTTGTGGATCATTACTTTCAATCATTGTCTTCTTTGCGGCGCCAATTATTTTTTTCAAACAAACGCCACCCTTACGGGCCTTCATCCCCATACCGAATTTTTTCTTTGTCCTCATAATATTTGCCACACCCCAAGCACTCGCTTTTTCACCGATGCTAGCGTCTTTAGCAGTAACACGTTGCCAAGCCTGTTCAGACAACACTTTATCCGCCAAATGTCTCGCTTCAAGATTGTCCGGATTTTTCGAATATGTAATATCATGTTGTTTGCATGCCGTATCTAATGGATTAATACCCGGATCACCACGAGCAAGCCGCTCGGTCAACTTTGTGCCTGGTCCGCAATACTGATACCCGGGCAGATGTAGTTCAACGGGGAGTTTGTTGATTAGGCGGTTGACGAAACCTTTACCACTCTTGCCATGCACAATCGTATCTAAAGACAACACGCGACTGATGGATAATCCCTATAAGAATGCTATTTATATGATTTCGCCGTTAGTCTTGTGTGAGATGACGCCCAACAAGCAAACTATCGGAGGCGGACTTCCCGTGATAAATTTCGATGAATTAGAAGATGCTGGAGCGAAAAAGCGGCAAAAACGTCATGGAAATTTATTGCCGGATAGCATACGTGCACTGTTTTGTGGTCCATCGAATTGTGGGAAAACCAACGCTCCGCTCACTCTTATCATCCATCCCAATGGTTTGAGATTTGAGAACATTTACTTGTATTCCAAATCGCTGTAGCAGCCAAAGTATAAGTTGCTCGAACGGTTGCTCGAACCTGTGAGTGGAGTTGCGTATCATCCGTTCAACGCGCATGAACAAGTGATAGCACCAAGTGAGGCACAATCCAACTCTATATTCATCTTTGATGATATAGCGTGTGAAAAACAGGATAATGTTAGAGCCTTCTTTTCCATGGGAAGACACGAGATTGTTGACAGTTTTTATCTTTGCCAGACGTACACCCGTATCCCCAAACATCTCGTGAGAGATAATGCAAATTTCGTGGTGCTTTTCAAGCAGGACGATATGAACCTCAAACACGTCTACAACGATCATGTTAATACGGATATGACTTATACGTGCTTTAAAAACATGTGCATGAAATGCTGGAATTCCGACAAGTATGCATTTATCACGATTGACAAGGATAGTAGTATTAATGAGGGTCGATATAGACAAGGTTTTGATTATTTTCTGACCATTGATAAATGATTAATCGCTGGTGGTTGAAGACACAGTATTGTGCATACCTTGACAGTGACAACATGAAGACCGAACAACTTTTGCGTGAAAAATATGTATTGTGTGAAATTGCCAAGGCGAGCAATGCAATCAGACGAAAGCATCGAATGATGAAAATGGGAAAAGATAGCGATGAGCAGAGAATGCAAGACGTCTTTAAGCCTATAGTGAGACCACTGGAGAAATTGGTGTCATATAAAAACGGCGAGGTAGCGAAGGAGGAAATAAAGGATGAAAAAGTGAGTGATAATGCTGAAGAAAGAGATGCGATAAATAGTGTGAAAAATCAATTGAAGAATGAGACACAAGATTCCTTCAAGAGTGAAACACAAGATTCTTTAAAATTGATATATGAGGATGATGATGATGACTCGCAGAATGTTGATGAATTAATCGGTGAATATCTCCTATTATTACGAACAAATAGAAAGGCAAGCTTGGATGTATTATATGGTGTACGGAATCTCGCAAAAAACAAATTAATGATTGGCAATTCTCCGATAATTTTCGAGTCTCAACATATTCGTGTGGGTGATGTGAATTATCCGAAAACTATTGGATTAACGGAGCTGTTGTTTAAAAAAGTGCCCAATGTCGAAACTCTTACACCGGACGATTTGAAAAACTATGAAAAGATTGTCATCTCGACAAATGCGCACAAAAAATTTTACAAGCCTAATGAGGCTATACGACGGAATACCTGCCATAAATTCAACACTTATATCGCAAATATAGTCGATCATCATGTGGGAAAGGGTATGCCAAAGTATAAGCTAGCCAGAAAAAACACCCAATTGGACTATATTTATTGGGATAATCCAAATGAGCTAGTAGATCGTCTTCGCTTACTTTTGGCATCGCAAGCAGCCGGAAATTCTGCGCATTCGAATGAAATCATATCGATTATCGAGGAATTGCGCGAAGCTGAAATCATTTATTAACTCAGCATCGAAGAATTCACGCATTCTCAACATGAGTGTCGATGTGTTTCGACGCCAATTAAATAAGAGTGTGCTCCTCAGTAAGCAAGGTCCTCCGGGCCGACCTGGGATTGGGTTTAGAACGACCGCAGATGGCCATTATGACTTGGGGCAGAAACGATTGTGTAACGTCGCTAATCCGGAAGGACAAGACGACGCCATCACTCTAAGTGCTTTACATAAAAAATCTCGAAATATCATTATGAACATACGCAAAGAAATGAATGAGAGTAATCAGTTGTTGGTTAATGGACTTGAAGCTACGATGAGAGACATTGCAAAAACACTCGAGGTCGATGTCAAAACTCTACAAGATTTGGTGATTCGTAATTCACGCACCATTGCTGCACTGGATGCGCGACTGAGTGGACTAGAAAATGAACGAGAAAAAGAGCGCTCTCGTGCTGGAGCTACATAGGCCTGCTCGACGAAATTATCCTCGTCGACATGTGGACATCCGTGGTTTGGACGAAACCTGGCAAGCTGATCTCGTCGATATGTCATCATACGCGCGTGAAAACTCCAAACATAAATTTCTCCTCACCGTCATCGATACTTTCTCAAAATTCGCCTGGGCCGCACCAATGTTGAGTAAGAATGGCAGAGATACAGCAGCCGCAATGAAGTCGATAATCGATAAGGGAGGACGGACACCACAGAACTTGCATGTCGGTCATGGAAAAGAATTTTATAATTCCACTTTCAAGTCTCTAATGGAAAAGCACAATATTAACATGTATTCAACGTATAGTAATTTAAAAGCATCCATTTGCGAGCGTTTTAATCGTACACTGAAAAACAAAATGTGGAAGCAATTTAGCCTTCGTGGTAATTTTAAGTGGATCGATATTCTTGATAATTTAATTGTCGAGTATAATGACTCTGTACACCGTACAATTAGAATGAAGCCAAGGAATGTCAATGTCGGTAACGAGAAGAAAATATTGCGACAAGTTTTTAACAAGACTCAACCTCCAATGAAGAAGCCACCAAAATTCAAAATTGGCGATAACGTGAGAATCGGCAAATTTAAGAGTGTATTTGAAAAGGGTTACACACCAAACTGGACAACGGAAATATTTACAATATATAGCGTGAAAAACACAAGCCCTGTAATGTATAGCCTGAAAGACCATACGGATAAACCTATTGCAGGTGGTTTCTACGAGCAAGAGCTTCTAAAAGTTAAATATCCCGATATCTATCTCGTGGAAAAAGTACTGAAGAAACGTGGCAATCGAATGTTTGTAAAATGGTTGGGTTTCGACAATACCCACAATAGTTGGATAAATACATCTGATTTGTAATGAACAATAAAAAATCATTTTTTTTTTTAAATTTATGACTCCTTCCTCTCTGCCGAAAGCCCCAACAAGTGGCGGTCAAGTGCCGTCTCCATCTCCGCACGTGCTGCAAAAGATGAAGAGTTCGTCTTCCCCGACACCGCATCATGTGTCTCTTGGGTACCTCTTTTTTTTTGCTCCTCGCATTTGAATCTTTTTTCCCTGAAAAATGCGTCACGACAATATGGAGGAAAATAGTTTGAATGAATATATGGATTACAAAGGGTAATGTTTTTTTTCTTCTTTATTTTCTACCAGTTGAAAAATATACAAAAAAGATTGCGATGTTATAGAATATATCGGTGTTAAAATGGTATTCTGTAATGTCCCCATGGTAAAGTGTTTGTGCTATTGGGTATGATATATCGCTTATCATCGTGTGGGCTAAGAGCAATTTTTCTTTCGCGAATAGTATATACATCGTGCAGTGTGGATCTTATACACGTTTGGCTCCGACACACTTCAATCTCCTCATTTAAACACTCCATATAATCATCAAAAGTTATTGTTCTTGCGACAACGCCACTCTTTACACCTTTAACTTTTTTGGTATCCTTTTTACCATCTACTCTTAACGCATACATTTTTGACCGAAGTCCAACAAATTCAGTCATTATAGCACCGTTGTTTTCATCCTTCATAAGACCTGGTACTTTCTTATTTACTAATGGAATATCGAAAACATTATCGATGGGATAATCACTCGTGTCGAACCGGACAATAGTTTGCTTCATACCTTCATATACATCTTCGCACTCAATGTGGTAGATAAGGCTATCGGTATCGGTGTACATTATCTTACATTTTTCACGATACAGCGGAGCCATATGATCATAGTGGAACTCGTACAAACACGTTTTCGATATATCGAGTATGCACATATCGACATATATTGGTTTGTAGAATTTCACTTCAAGTTTACACAATTCAACGGCAATCAAGTTTTCGGAAAAGATGCTCCTACTGTGAAAGTTGGGCTTCGCAATCATCGCCTCGGCACCATATCTCCCCTCCCATTTTGTCAACAGTTTCACGTCAACGTGATTTCGAACGTTTTCCATCGTTTTGCCAAATAACGCATTATTCATCAGCTTATATAAATTTTTTTCAAAATCATTTTTCGCCATGGTTCTGAATTGCGTGTTCAGCTCGATGTAAGACCGTAACCATGGAGATTGTTGGAATTTCAATATTCGATGGATTTTTGTTATACGGAGTCCATGGCGTAGACACTGCTGAACATTCCGGTAATGTACAATATAGCGCTCTTTATTATACAAAGATGCGAGCAACTTGTCCTGCCGCTTACCGGGTGGTTTTCCACGCGTTGGACAAAACGGAAGATCGCTATGTGCATCGTGTAAATTTTGTGGATAATCCAAGTCTACCTCGAGAATGTAGCCCGTAGGCGAATCGTTTGAGATCGATGATACATCAAAATTTGACAGGTCGTTGACCCATTTGAAATTTGCATAAGGCAAAAATTGACACATTGCCCAGCCGTACAAATTATTTACATCGAAATACATAAGATACGATGAAGCTTTAGATGGATCGTGTGAGTCTATATATTTGTTATTCGCGTTGGCATATCTGTTCGAACATTGACTTAGTCCGCCACGTATACCACGTTCGATAAACATGACCATGTCAATGTCAGTGAGCAATTCGAATCTAATACTCGTATGCTTCAACATTGCGTCCCATGTATACCCGGGGAGTGAATAGTAATATGCCGGGTCAAGTCCATAGCTCTCAATACAGCTATCTCGGAAATTTTCAAATATGTCAGCTAATAACAGGACATCCGTTTTCAAATATAGATCGCTATATTCGCCTAACGTTTGAATAGAGAATTCCTTCCAGACATTTTCCGCGTGTGTATAGTCGCTCTAGCTTACAGTGCCACCACTCAATGAACTGTAAAATGAGTCAATTGGCGGTAGACACGTTTCTTGCAGCCTACTGACGTCATCCACATATTTATATGGGAAAACACCTTTGCGTGTCAATAAATCGAATTGTTGATTGTTAGGAATTGAAGATTTCAAAATTTTTAGTTTATCCTTGGTAAGAAACGATGCCAATTTATCGAGAGAAGTATTGAGAAATCTATATGAATCGATAAATCGCAATTTGATGTCATTTCGCGTATCGTTCGTGAGTTTCACATTTTTCGTAAATGAAATATACTTTTCTTTTGTTATGGGAAGTACTTCGACACTCCCTTCGAAAGCTGTAGCCACTTCCTTAATAATGAAATGCGCATCATATCCGGATAAATTGTGAAATACGATGGGGATGAAAAAGGATTGCTGAAAGTTCAAATTGCAGTTCGAATGCGCGGGGCCTCGATAACGTCCAGTCAAATAACAATGATCTCTAACACGTGTATCGCCTTGCGTAAATGTTTTCTCACATATGTGGCAGTGCGTAGCGCGGCGGAATTCTGCCCATTCCTCGCGTGTCAAATGTGTCATGGGGACATTAGTACATAAAATAGTTTTCACGCGAATAGCTAAACTTTTCAGTTCTTGAATGAACCAGGAAATGCAATTATCACTGCGAGCCGACTGATATGTGGACAGGGAATTGTCATATGAACAATGCATGTAATACGCAGCACTGAATACTTGGTGATGTTGATACCTATTTGGATCGTCGGTTTTCGACAAGACACACTCGAGGTCTGCGTATACAACGAAGAGGAGACGCTGCTTCCGATCCAAGTTGCTGAAAGTGAGCCACTTGTCCTCTTCGCGTGGCAACTGAATGGCATAGTCGTTCAGCTTTCCACAATCCGTTGTGTGTGACTCTAGTTTCACATTCGAACTGAAGTAATGCAAGCACCTGTGCAAAGAGATTTAATTGTTTTTATTCGACCGATTTTTTTTGAAATATATAAGTATGTCGCATATTTGATTGTATTTTAGATTTACATACCGATCGCAGATATATTTTCGTTCGACCAGTTTGCTAAGTTGCGAGCTTACCAGCCTGGATAAATTTTTAATCCACGCAAAATGTCCAACATTGGTGTCTGATGGATCTTGAAGGTACAGCAAATTTATATGCTTATCCCTTTTGTGCTCACTAATGCGTATTGGAAGGGTTTTCTTCTTCTCGATGGTATACACATTGATTGATAAATTATTTTGTTGTTCGATTTTTTAAATTTTTTCTAGAGTCACGGGGAAGGCAATACCCTGCAGATTTAAAACCGTGGAAAAATGTGGATATGAAGATTCACGATCACTTTTACGTTCGGCAGGGTATAGAGCCGCGATCACGGACCACGTAAAGCGCGCATTATCATTGGACTTTATATTTACTACTGCGCGCTTTGTCATTACTTCCTGTGGCAATTTAAGGTGGCAACCGGCACGCATTGGATTATATTTATTCACACTTATGGTTAAATTTAGAATTTTTAACAAGGTCCAGCCACTATCACGTTCTTGAAATTCGTCAAGGGATGCTAGAGTGGGTTCGACAACGCGTTGTTCATACCACTCATCTAAATCAGACGTTTGAAAAAGTTCAAAGTTTTTTGTATTGACACTTTTGTTTGCGTGCTTATCACCTGCCACAAACTCACCATTGAACGTGGTATTAACCTTTACACTAAAATGTTGTTCAATGATGTTTTTCACATGTAAAAGCACTATGTCTCGGGCATCTTTGAGAAATTGACGTGGTTCAATATGGTTGCGGTTAATTACTGAACCAGTCAGTATGCGACTTTCGAATGCCGTGTCAATGTTCCGCCAAATCAAACCATTTCCTCGCGCACTACATCCAGCCCCCTCATGAACGAAACGTTGACGTATCGAATTTTTCAAACTTTCAAGTCGCGCTATCTGGGCGATTAATGATTGGTGATTGCCAATTGTCAATCGCGGACGTTAATTTCGACTTTGGTTCTCCAACGATTCAATTAATTCACTGTATTGTTGCTCCCACACATTGTACTCTTCCACCGAATTTATGAGTATAGCTTGTTCTCGTAGTCTTTGTTCTAACACGATGCTACACATATTTATAAGTTTGAAAAAATGGTTGAAGTAAAAAACGATGTTGGTTTGTTGACTGCTCCATTCAAAGTGTTAAAACTTCCGAGCAGCAGCAATCACAACGTTCCACAATTTAAAGAAAAAAAAATATTTTCCCTCTTTATCATTATATTAGAAGTCTAGCGCCTCCCCTCTCAGGCTTTTTTATACCACCATTCGTATAGAGTCGGAGAGCAGAAAAAAAAATAGAGCGATCAATGTAGGGTCTGTGCGGGATTTTACGAGTTTTTAAGGACGTGACGTATTGCTGATTGACATTAAACGCTATTCGATATCTAGACCAAATATTCATGGTGTCAGAGGCGTGAGAGAGAGACATACTATATATATATATATATATATATATATATATATATATATATATGCAAACCGATAGGACGTCTGTGCTCAAGCCGTGCATGCATAGCAATCCGTAATCCCAAAATACTGGGATGTTCGCTATGAGGAACCACTTTTATGGGTCTCCATACGTTGTTTTCAAACGTGGTTTTGTGGAGATCGTAAAATTCAACACTTCAGATGAGTCCTAGCTGGTCGGCCTCCGCCTCCACGATATAGGGTCACTTTTTTTTTACAGTGCATCAACACCCTTGCCGACAGTCAAGGAAGAAAAAAACATTGAGAAAAATCTTTCGACATCGTAGAAGGCCATTTTTTTCCTACCCATCCTCCTATTTCCTACAGGCTGAGGAGAAAAACCGTTTGCATATCTTAGTGTTGAAGTATGGAAAAATTCGAGCAATACCATCCCCACCATTCTGCATCCCAATAGAGATCCAAAAATCGAAATCTCAGAAAGAATCAGGACAGGATTTTTCCCCATTCCAGTCTCCAACCTCCGAGGCGCGCTTAATAACGAAAGAGCCGTAGAAAAAAAGAAAAGTGCAATAATGGCTGATCAAATCCGCGAAGTTGATGTGATTGATATCGTCGACGACGACGACAATGAAATAGACGTTATGGATATAGACGATCTGGAAAGTGATATCGAATCGGTAGATTCCGCGTATGAAAGTGGATCTGATGGTGAAAACCACGATGTGCGGGAAAATAGAATGGACATGCTTCAAATTGATCTTCTCGACCAGAACGTCAAATATTATGTGAATTATTTTTACTTCACAACAAATGGTCAAGCGAAGTATTGCACTTCGTGCTATTTCCACGCACGAGACGCGTTTGGAGAAGCAATAAGAGTGTGCGGTCACTATCGCGAACGCTATGCTGAGATGAGGGGAATTTTCTGCAACGACTGTCGAGATCCACTGCACCAAATAATTCCACCTGACATGTGTACCACCTGCATAAATGTATACCGAGCTAATTGTAAGTATTCCCATTCAACTTCGGTATCATTGTAAATAATGTCAATGTGTCACATAGATTAATGAGACAAAAATGCATGTTTTGTTTGTTTCAGAACGATTGCATCGATGTCGATTTTTAATTTTCTTTTTCATTTTTTAACACACACGCGCGCATACATATACAAACACACGCACGCACACACACACACACACACACACACACGCACACACACACACACACACACACACACACACACACACACACACACACACACACACACACACACACACACACACACACACACACACACACACACACACACGCTCGCGCGCGGTATTATGTATAACACACTCTGATCATTTGTATTTAAAATTCTTCCATTATTTATGAAAATGTTCTATTGCAACCATTCTGTATGCAATTTATATGAGAAAAAAAATAAGTACTTGCTAATTATGATTGTTGTCTCGTTCTATTCACCGCCCCCCTCCCGCGCACAGTTGGCATTGCTGTCCTTCCCCTGGCCGTGTGACGTCACACCCCCACTCCCGGGTACCACGTGCTAGACCCCCTCTGCAGCGCCTTCCCCCTCCCTGCCGCGTGACGTCTGCCCTCGGTCCCCCGCGCTGGAGCCCCCGCCCCGCTCCCCCCTGAGATCCCTGGGTTAGAATCAGTCCTGTTATACTAATATAACTACTACGGCATAATTATTAATGCCGGGTACAGAGAGATCCCGAAGAAGGCATTATAATAGAAAAAAAAGCACTGGTCATGTGAACTAATTTGCAATCAAAAGATTTTAGTCCGTCGATAACGTTTATTTGAAATACTCGTGTGATGTATAATTTTCATCAACATTAAATATTAAAGACTTTGTTCATAAAATGTAACGTTTTTAAAATTTATATTTTGATTAATATAAAAATTATTCTCAAGGAACTCAATTATTAACAATTATTTTCTAATCACTATTTTATTTTCTAATATGATTATTTTCGGATTGTACAACAATTATTTTTAACAGCAACTGTCGTGGTGTTTAAGATTTAAAAATTCTGTATGTAGGTTATTTTTTATATTTTTGTTGACGCACACAGTCAATACCACATAATATCTGAGAGTCCTTTCTCTAACAAGTACATTAACACTACTGTGTTGAAAATCTATCATCAGACAGAAAAGCTGCGTACACACCATCTTACATGAACTCTTGGCACAGAAATAATAGAGCGCATGATGTCCTGAACGATCAGCATCAGGCCCGCAAATCCTTCCTCAAATTTTTCCGCTGACGACAAATATATTCGACTTTCTCTACTAATAACACTGTCCTTGTGTTCAACATTGGAAAATTCTATTTGTCGATTTTCTTTTCAGTTCCTTAATGATGACAGTCACTACCGGGTGTTATTCCCCAAATTCCTTCTTTGTCAAGTAACATCCACACCGCTAATGTGTCGAAGAACTGTCGAAAGACTCATACAACACAGAAGACACATACTGCACAAACTACACATAAATCCCGTCTTTGACAAGTAACATTCACACTGCTACTGCGTCAAAGAAACTATTATAAAGCTTATACACCAAACTGTGTATGAATCCCTTTTTTGACGAGTTCCATTCCCACAGGTACAGTGCCGAAAGACTCATACGCCACACTACGCATGAAACCCTACTTTGACAAGTGGCATTCACACTACTGCTATCAAAGATGTCGAAAGACTCATGTGCCACATTACGCATGGAACCCTTCTTCAACCAGTGACATTCTCACTGGTACTGCATCGAAGAACTGTTACAAAGTTTATATGCCACAGTATGCATAAAGCCTTTCTTCGACAAGCGACATTCACACTACTATTAAAAATATCTGTCGAAAGAGTCATGCGCCACACTATGCATGAAACCCTCCTTCTACAAGTAGCATTTACATCGCTGCTGTCGAAGATGTTGAAAGACTCATACGCCATACTGCGCATGGATACAGCACAGCGCGCTTAATTCCTTTTTTTGACAAGCGACATGCACACTGCTATTGAAGAACTGTCGAAAGACTCATGTGCCACACTACGCATGAAGCCTTCTTTCAACAAGTAATATTCGCACTAGTATTGCATCGAAGAACTATTGAAAGGCTCATATGCCACATTACGCATAATCCCCTTCTTCAGCAAGTGATGGTTGCATATTTTTGAAGTAATAGAAACATGTTTTTGAAGTAATAGATAAATAAATACACGATCTGTCACGATCTAACCCCACGTGGAATTTACCGCCGGCAAAACTCGTATCCACGAGCAGACGACGCGTCAGTTGGGGCGAGAGCCGATAAACGCTGCCCTTCACACGTTACTTTTTTTGGCGTGATGCTATGAAGTGTAATCTCGAACGAATCTCGAACGACAAGTGTGGAAGAATTTTCGTGTAAAAAATCGGCCGAATATTATGAGATCTCAAGACTGAGTAGACGAATCGAAAAATTACCCAAACAAAATCGATAGAAAAAAATAACATTTCATTGGTAAAATGTCATTAGATTTTTTATTTATCCCCGTGTTTTCGCGTAATTTCGAATTCCAAGTTAAAGCATCGTCTGCTAAAGCCCATCTTACTGTATAAAGAGTCGCGGCGTGTCGTCAGTCCGTCAATGGCGTCGAGATCGGTGGGTCGACCAGTGGCGTCAAATCGGTTTTTTTTATTACTTGGCGTCGAGACGCTGCCGCGTCACTTGATTTGTCTCGAAACTACATCTTTCTAGATTGTCTGCACGATGGTTTGAACAATCCCAAATATTTTTCAGTGCGGTTTTTTTAGTCTGCAAAAAAGATCACATTTAGTGTAGTAGATAAAATTGACGGGAATAAAGTGTTTTGCCATGAAAATGTCACAGATTTTTTTTTATCGAAAAAAATAATTCGAGAGGATATAATTCTAATATTATTTTGCAAAAACCTTCTTCGATTTTTTATATCCATCAACCGATTAATTATTGTAATATAAATTTAAATAAAACTTCATGCAGTCACAGTGCCAATGAATAAAAGATAACTAACATTTTGCCAGTTTTGTTACG
This sequence comes from Ophion slaviceki, assembly GCA_944452715.1. NCBI lineage: Eukaryota > Metazoa > Arthropoda > Insecta > Hymenoptera > Ichneumonidae > Ophion > Ophion slaviceki. The sequence continues at coordinate 59,513,833 of OX101783.1, read as the reverse complement.
ATTTACCGGTTGAAAGAATTCCCGAAAAACAGCGATTTTCGGGCGGTTGGAGGAACGTAACCCTTTAATAGAAAGAAGTCGGTGTTAAACGCGCCGCAAAATAGTCAACTGTCAGATACAAACTATTCCGGTAACCGTGTCTTACTCCATACGTCTAGATGGCGTATATATACGCGCATTTTAACCTGCCCGTTAAGTCAGGATGGTTTTGGGTTACCGAGGATAAAGGGATGTCTCGCTGTACCCGAGATTACCAGCAGTTTTTTTCGTTCGCGAAACATATGGCAGAGATACATAAAGCGACCCTCGGTAAAACGTCGTTCACCGTACACGCGCAATCCTGGTATTTATATGTACAGGGCTCTCCGACACAAATCGACTTACATAAGGACTACAAAAACAGGTCGATGTTCAATATTTTTTATAATGCGAGTATTGAAGTCACGAGCTCAGAATTCTACACACAATTGATGCATAATCTTGCCAAGATTTCGGTTTTTTTTCATTGAAAAATGTTGATAAACAACGAAGTTATTATCATTTAAGCAAGGTGCTGCCATCGCTGCATGGCCAATCGGTGTAGGAGATTCTGGCAACTAGACTCATCTGAAATTGAAAAGAAGAAAATGCACTCAGAATCATAATAAAACTTTGGTATTACCGGATACATTTATGAAATTTTGAAAATTACAAAAATGCCAAGCTGTGAAAAAAGGTTCGATTTTCGACCGAAAAAACAACTTTCAACATTTGTTATTAAAAAATGGATAAACATTAAAAAAATCCTCCAGTCGTGCGATTGAATATGTTTATAGACTATGCTCTGTCCGAATTTGAGGTAAATGGGATTAATATATTTTGGGATAAGATCATACACCGTTTCATCAAACATGGTTTCGTGAAAAACGCAAAAAAGGGTAAGTCGCAGCTTCGCAAAAAGGGTCATGACTTGCTCAATTTTTGGAATTTTTACAAAACATTAGTTACAAATTGAGGTCAAGATTCTAGGCTTTGAAACTATGCAATTTGAAAATTGTATTTCATTAGTTCCGAGCTTATGCAGCTTCCATAATGTACGACCATTTTTTCGTGACATTTCAAGACCTTTCTGGGTTATCTGACCTTTCACAAAAATCGGCGCAAAGCACTTTTTGGAATGATTACAATAACTCTGTTGCCATTGGAAGTGAACACCCTACTAGTCTATAAAATATATGCCATGAAAAATCGTATTTTCAATATTTCATGCTCATACAAACTCCTTAATACGCCGCAGTTTTCCGTACACCCATTTCGGAAATATGACATTTCCTAATTATGGCTTTTCGTCACTATCACATTTTCTGGATCCTGACAGTTGACCTGAATCTTTTCTTCAACCTTCTTGGCACATGAAGCCTCTACCTGAAGTCTTACGTAAAATCGCCACCACGCGCGCCATGATCACCGGATGTACAATTTGAAAAAACGACAAATCCAAGAAAACAAAGGGCGATCGTTACAGGTACATTGACTCGGGATGAAACGGCCCATATGTATAAATTTGTATTAAGTGTACGCGGTTTCGACGACGGCAGTGAAACCCGATGTTCGTATGGAAGAGCTCGGAAAGAGCCTAGAGAGCGAGCTTTTACTCCCGTAGAATGATATACACACTGTATACAGCACTCCCATTCGTAAGCACTTCCAGTCCGTTTACTCCAAATTATTATAAACAGCAAGTGAGTTGCCGTAGAGCTGGGTGGCGGAGGGCCAACGAGGAAACAGAAAGTCAACCAGGCAGTCGAGCAATCTCTCGCGTGCACACTCCACTCTTTCCACTTCTCGGGCAACCCTATAGCACTCTTCGGGGCTTTGCCGGGTGCTGGTACAGTCAGCTCGCGCAGAGTCTCATTCTTCTTGCCCGCCCGTCGCGCCATGTCCTGCTCCGTCTAGATTCCGCCTGACAATATCGCTCGTAGTTGGTGCCCTCGAACTTTCTAACCTCTCTCCGGGTCCTTCTCTCTTCATTCCGTTTTCTGCGTTAACCGTTCACCTCATGCATATACGTTTTTGGTTCATAGCCTCTTAAGACTCCGGTTTAAATATATATTTTTTGCGTAAAAATGTATTTGATATAGTCCAATCGATATCGTTCTCTGGTTCTGGCGACTTATTTGGCACATTATTTGGAATTATTGGACTTCTTTGGCACATTATTATCTCTCTAAGCTCAAGGCCCAAAAAACAAATCGGTTTACAATATTTTTTTCCAATGAGAGTATAGGGCTGACGAGGTCAGGATTTTAAAAACAGTTGATATACACACTAGCCAATATTTATTTTTTTACTTCAAAAATATTAATAAACAATGAAGTTATTATCATTTAAACGAAGTGCGCCGTTGCCGCATGGTCAGCCGGTATAGGTGCTTCTGGGAACTAGGGTCATCTAAAATAAACAACAAAAAATGACTTAGTATAATAATAAAACTTTCGTACGACGGATACTTTTTAGACATTTTGAAAATTACGAAAATGACAAGCTGTAGGAAAAAAGTTCAACTTACGATTTAAAAAAAACTAGAATCATCTGGGCATACGATCGAAATTTTTACAAACTATGCTCTGTCCTAATTTGAAGTGAATCCGTCGATTTTGAGATAGGACTCACATCGTTTTGTAAACCATAGTTTCGTGAAAAACGTAAAAAGGAGAATCTTAATCTTCCCAAAAATCGTCACAACTCGGTCAATTTTTTGAATTTTTACAAAATCTTCGTTGCAAATTAAAGTTAATACCCTAGGCCATTAAATTTCAACCGGTGTGTCGTGGCACACTGGTATGCCGTGAGTGTACTTTTTGTGTGTAGCTGCCAAAAAAAGGCGGATGTATGTACCATGTGATAAAATGGGCACCGATCGTGACGAGTGTCGATTCGCGGGGCGGGCGGCGCGGGGCGAAGTCCAATACGAAGGTGCGTCATAAGAATTTTACAGAGGTCCAAGTGTGCCGCTTTATAAAAAAGGTCGACAAACACTGCCCTAGGCTATAAGACAATGCAACAAATTTGCATGAAATTAAAATTTCGTGGAAGGCGAACGAATTTTGAAGGCAGGTCACATTTTTAAATGTGGTAAAATTCGCGGCGATACCGATGCTGTCAGATTCGAAGCGTTATGTTTACAAACGTCTCAACTACGAAGTGATCCGCATGAAATTGATGGTGCTGCATCAATGAGTAGTATAGCTAGGCCGGTTCTAACGCTGGGATTTCAGGGGGTAGCTGGGCGGTGGGGTCCAGCGCGGGGAAGCCAAGTGCCTGGTGGAGGGGGTAGCGACTGCCGGTATGTGGGGTCACAGAGGGGCATGCTGGAGGTCTCTGTGGAGGGGGAAAGAGCCTGGCGCGGGAGAGTGGGTATGTGACGTAACATGGTGGGCGAGGGAGAAAGGGCTAGACCCTTTTCCTAGGTGCGCAACTAAGTTTACAGGTTTTTTTACCAACAAAAAATCGAAAATTTCAAGACGAATACAAACAATGGTTCATTCGAAGTATTGCCCCTCGCTATTTACACATTTTTTCCATCTCTCTGGCAATACATAAATACCGCGACGATAAAAAGACGCGTCTTTGAACTGAAACCATTCGTCCAACCAATTTTGTACTGCATCGTAATTGGCCAAGTGTAGCCCTCCCAAGCCATGCGCCATCGACCGGAACAAGTGATAGTCTGAAGGGGTCAGGTCTGGCAAATACGACGGGTGCGGTAGCAGATCCCATTTCCGTGTTTTTATGGTGTCCTGGACGATGGAACTGCGATGGCACGGAGCGTTGTCGTGCTGCAATATCACACGTTCGTGTCGCGTGTCCCATTCTGGCCGTTTTTTGAGCAATGCGTGGTTCAAATTGATTAGTTGTTGTTGGTAGCGATATCCATTGATAGTTTCGCCCGGTTTCTGCAGCTCATAGTACACGATTACGTTCGGGTCCCACCAAACGCAGAGCATTGTCTTTTTTCCGAAGCGATTTGGCCGTGCCGTCGATGTTGACGCTTCGTCAAGTGAAAGCCACGATTTTCTGCGTTTGGGATTCTCGAAATATATCCATTTTTCATCGCCAATAACAATTCGATGCAGGAAACTCTTTCTGTTCTGCCGCAAAAGCAAAATTTCGGAAGTGGCTCTTCGATTTTCCATTTGTCTCACAGTCAACTTATGCGGCACCCACTTTCCTTCCTTATGAATTTTTCCCATGGCGCGCAAACATTTCGAAATACATTGCTGAGTCACATTTAATGCCTCGGCAAGTTGATCTTCTGTTTGAGTGGCATCTTCATCCAATAACGCTTGCAGATCGGCGTTCGCAAATGTTTGCGATCTTCCCGAGCGCTTCTTGTTCCCAGTCTCAAAATCGCCACTTCTGAACCGCTTGAACCAATCTTCACACGTTGCTTTTGATGGTATATGTTCGCCGTAGGCCTCCTCTAATAACCGACGTGCTTCAGCTGCTGTTTTTTTAGGTTGAAGCAGTAAAGCAATGCTTCCCGCAAATGCTGTTTATTTGGCACAAACTTTGACATTTTCGAGGTTAGAAAAAAGGTCGTTGTGTTGCGATGTTTGTTTATATTACGACTGGGTATTATTCTTAACAGATGTCCCAGCTGTAAAGACACCCAATTTCAGACCTGTATGCCGACTACATGTGTCGCTAGCGCCATCCGTGTGTGAAACCCGGGAACTTAGTTGCGCATCTGTAAAAAGAATTCTATGACTAAAGAAAGATGGAATAATGGTTTATTAATAATAATACAATTTTACAACGATAGTGTATGCGCGCGCGCGCGCGCGTGTGTGTGTGTGTATGTGGGTTTTTCAAATGTTAACACCGACGGCATTATTCTGAAACAAAACAATACACACCATTTTTTTTCATCAATCTATATAATCCATTTTTTAGCATGATGCTAACATTCACAAATGATACATACAAACAGCTGAAGATCCCAAAGATGATTTCATGTACGTACGCCCCATCACGAATCGCGCCGACCCTTGAGACAGGTCTTAACACGTCAGGGTTGAAGCATTCTTTCTTGGTTGACATTCAAAGCCACTCGCGATGGAAAATTTTTTTTATTGCTTGGATATTCAAAACACAGATGAAAACAACGTATTTCTTGGACAAACTATCAACTTTAGGGATCTATCGTCAAAGGTCTTTAACGCCGATGGACCACTTGAGGAGAGCTGCAGGACCACATAAAATAAATCGTTTGATCCGATGCATCCCGACTTATTATTTTTGTCTCGTTTTCCTCGGTCAATATATGCCACCGCGTTATCGGATAATGCCTAGGGGTCTGCTGTCCAGAAAAGGAGCACTCCATGGTCGAGATGAAATCTAGCCAGACTCATCAAGCATTGACTTTTATAAGGAGTACAACTTTGCAGTGACCGTTTTTTTCAAAAGTTTAAGGCTTTATTATAAAAAAGTGGCTACATATTTTTTAATCAAAGTACTGCCCCTCGCTAGCTACGACCTCGGCCCATCTTTCAGGTAGCATTCGAATCCCGCGTCGATAAAAGTCTTGGTCCTTGGAGGCAATCCAGGAATCGACCCAATTTTTGACTTCTTCGTAAGTACCGAAGTGCTGGTCAGCCAAATCGTGTGCCATTGACCGGAACAAGTGATAGTCGGACGGGGCAATGTCTGGAGAGTACGGCGGGTGGGATAAAACCTCCCATTTCAGCGTTTCCAAGTACTTTTTCACTACATTTGCAACATGGGGTCGGGCATTGTCATGCTGCAGTATCACCTTGTTATGTCTTTCGTTGAATTGTGGCCGTTTCTCTTTGAGTGCCTTACTCAAGCGCATCAACTTACGTCGGTAGAGTTCCCCTGTGATGGTTTCGGATGGTTTGAGCAGCTCGTAGTACACAACGCCCAGCTGTCAGCCCGTCTTCAAAAACTTTCTGCCTTCCGCCACCATGCTTGCTCTCGACCTCAAAATCTCCACTTTTGAAGCATTGAAACCACCGCCGACACGTTTTCTCACTAATAGAATCCTCCCCGTAAGCATCTACAAGCAAACGGTGGGCCTCAACCGCAGATTTCTTGATGTTGAAGAAGTAAATCATAACCTCCCGCAAATGCTGAGAATTCGGTTCGTAGGTTGCCATGTTTGAGTGCCTATAACTTTATAATGCATACACGTATCCGTTAGCTTTTTTAAATTGTTTACATTGGCAGAGCCTCTAGTTTAAAATGCCACTTTTATTATTGAGCTAGGGCCACTACTTCGGCCGCAGTGGCTCTCTAAGTAAAACGGTCACTGCAAAGTTGTACTCCTAATATGATCTCCACACATCGGTGTCTAGGTCATGGAGACTGAACTGGCTCATTATAAAGAGCATTCTAATGTTTTCGGATTGCCGTGTATACGCACCGTGCCTCCAAAACATAGATGAAAACGACGTATTTCTTGGAAAAAAAAACTATGAACTTTGGGGATATGTCATCAAAGGTTTTTGATGCCGATGGACCACTTGAGCCCAGCTGCAGGACCCATAAAATACATCTTTTAACCCGATGCATCCCGACTTGTTGTTTTCTGTCTCGTTTTTTCCTCGGGCAATGGATACCAACACGATATCGGAGAAAGTCGAGTTTTTTTCCCCGAGACATAGGGGATAGACGAAATTTTTCTTTCTTCCCAACGCAGAGCCATTATTTATTATCTGCTGCACTTCAAACTGGCCGCACTTTGAATGAAGCAGTCAGTTAGTTAACATCGTGGAAGTCTTTTTCAACTTATTACTATGGACAACAACATTTAACAAATCTTGTACGACCAAGCCGCGCTTTTAAGTTCGTTCGAAGATTTCACTGCGTGGGGGCAATGATGCATTGAGTTCATCAAAGTGCTAAAAACGCAAAGCCGAACTAAGCGCCCGCGATTATTAATTGGATATCATCAGTCACTGATAGCCCAAATAGCGCGTCTGGAAGGAACGAAGAATTCTATGTGCAGCCATTTTATACACACGGGCGCCCAACATGGTGATAATGGATTAATCTGGCGTGAGATTGACACATCATTCAAAAGTCGGATATTGACCGGTTCGGTAATCAATCGCAGTCACATCGAGCCGAAACAGTTTCTTAATGATGCTCGTGACCTAGTGCTTCAACATGTACAAAATATGATCTGCAATCACAACAGTATTAAAGTTAATACAGCGTCCAATGGTGAATTCGCGAGTGGGGACAAACACGTCAATAAAAGTATCGACACGCGAAACTGCGAACTATTTAACACTAGCAATTTGAATTAGTGGTATGAACACCGTGTTATTGAGCCCACTTTAACCTAACTCGACGAATTTCAAAAACGAGATAGTGGCTGGGCTCTACGGAAAATACTTAACCTCACAATAAATGTGAATAAGTATAATCCGATGCGTTGCGGGTGCTCCATATCATTGCCGCGGGAAATAATGATGAAGAAAGCCATGATTAACGTCAAATCGAAGAATAATGCATGTTCACATGGGCAGTTGTCGCTTCTCTATACCCAGCCGAACGAGACAGTGCCTGTCCGTCTTCTTACCCTCATTATTCGACAGTACTAAATCTCCAGGATGTTGAATTCGCAGTAACCGTCCATTAAATTTAAAAAATTGAATTTCATAACAATCTATCGATCAACGTGTATACCACAAGCACCACAAAGGACATTGTTCCAATACGGGTCACTCAACACAAGAAGGAACAGCATATCAATTTGCTATACATGCAAGATACCGAGGCCAAAAATGTAGGGCATTTCACATGGATTAAAAACCTGTCGAGACTCGTGACGGCACAACTGAGCCGGAAGGAACGTAAATTTAACATTATTAATAAAAAATTATATATTTACTAAACGAACAAAAAAAAATATTTTTTTTGCTGGTGTTTGCACAACTTCGGATCAGATGAAAAATTGCAATCGCATGAGATCGATTGTGGGGCAATAAACGACTGCGCGATCCGACTACTAACAAGGAAACGTTGCGAGGTCGATGTCTCCGATTTCGATGAAATTTGGCATGCTTGTAGAATGGGTAAAAATAGGCGACACGTATTTTTTTATATCGGTGGAACCCGATTTTTAAGGGTTGAAAAGCACCCTCGAAAATTGGGGTGTTTTTCGTTTTTCGTCGATAACGTTTTAACGGTAGGAGATATTAAAAAACTTCGAATTGCAACAATGTTTATTTTTTTCGTGTACTATACATTGGAGATGAGAACGATGCAGATAGCAACAAATTTCATATTGTTTATTGCAAAAAATGCAATTTTTTCAACCGTATCTCCGAGAATTTTTAATCGATTGGGATGTAAATTTGCATACATGTAGAGAATGGAAAAGTGCGGATACGAATTTTTCTTTTTCCGATATCTCACAATTAAGGAGTTGAAACTACGCGTCGATTTTTTGCCAAGAGCATCGTATTATTAGCTAGCCTTTTGGCATTTCGGTCTGAATTCACGTCAATATATGTTCGTGTTATGACGCAATTGCATGTTTGTAACATTCCAACGCCCCTCTCCCCCCCAACGGTCCCCCTCTCGAAAGGCAAACGTTCAAAGTTCTTACCGTGCGGCATGGACGAAAATTTGTAGAAATATAAATGGGTTACAAAGAAAGTACAATCAGTCAAAATAGTCGATACACATTTTCTCGTTTTCGAAATAAAAATAAAGTTGGAAAGGAAAAAATTTTGTATTCTTCGACTACTAGACGTTCATGATGATAATGATGAGTACAGCAACAAATGGCGTGTTGTTTATTGCAATAATTCGTGAATTACTTGTGAAAAATCACTGTTCAGTTTCCCCACTCATATGGGCAGAGGCAAGGCTCGCAAACACGGACTGACTTCGTGCTTCGGAACGCAACTGGATTACAATTGTATATTTACGAAGAAATTCAACTCCGCTCACCGTATCGAAGGCATTATCTGCAGAGATGACAGCGTTTTTGGGTTGCCGCTGCAACTCATGAACAGAATGATGCAAACATTTTTATCAGCTTATAACGCAGCATAATTTAATCTTTATCTTTAACATTAATTTCACAAACTGCAGGACCAACGAACGAAAGAAATAAATCTTCGCAAAGAGTGACTACGGTGCAAAGAGCGGCTCTCATGATAACCTTGAAATCGCCTTATTAAAGATTAATAGCAGTTCTGGTAACAGCGTGTGTCGTCGTTACTTTTTTCGTGTGTATTTATCAATTGGGTTTCAAGTCATATAAATTCACCAACGATCATTATTGTTGCAGTTACGACGGAGAAACCAGCCATACATTTTGAGTTCGAAATACAAATAAAAATGTACGTTAATCCGGTGAATGTAACTCAACTTCTATCCATAGGCATAAGTGCTATGAATTGGCCTCTCACTCTAATCACCGAACAGGAAAAACAGTTCAGTAAGGATCTAGAAAACATGATCATTGAAGCGATGGATCAACCTATGAAAATGTAAGTCGAAACTGGCTTGGATTTTCTGTCACCATATGAAGTTCATGAAGCAGCGGCAATAGTAGATGACAGTGAAGAAGATTGGCGCAGACAACGATACATAGATCCAAAAATTGATGAAAATGTATGTACCCAAGATATAGAAGAATTGAGTTACGAATACAAGACAAGAGCTGTAGATTATTGGAGATCCGGGGCAAATGGGAATAGAAAGTTATGATGTGTTCAAACGAAATTCAAAAAGGTAAAAGCAGAGCCGCAGTTGCGCCGTTGGGCCCATAGTATAAATAAGGGTGGCACCTATAAAGAAAAGTTAACAAAGATAGCTCACTACACGTTCAACAATTTTAATGATGCTTTGGACAAAAGGCTGTCTGTCCATGATATAGATCTTCGACGATGGGCCTTACGTGCACGAGAAATTGTAGAAATACCAGCCGTAAATTTCCAAGCATCCGCTTCTTGGCTAAAAACATTCAAAATCCGACATGGAATTGTGTCACGGAAGATTACTAAATATGTATCAAAACAACAATTATTAAACGCTGATACACTTCAAAACAAAGCTATCGAATTTATAGAAATAGTGAAAGTCAACATAGACAATGTTGGGACTGAAAACACATTGAATTCTGATCAGAGTGGATTCAATTTAGAGCTACATACAGGCCGCACATTGGCAAAAGAAGGGCAGAAATCCGTTGAGACAGTCGTGCAATCGAAAACATCAACAACACACAGTTATACTATACAGCCTTTGGTTTCTGCGAGTGGCAACCTTTTGGCACCTATATCGATCGTTTTTAACGAACCTACTGGCAAATTTGGTTCCGAGTGGAATAAACTATGTTCAGAGCCGAAAATGTATTTCTATTGGCTTTGAAATCTGGAAAATTGAGGACTAATCATTTCAAGCGATGGTTCCCAGAAGTATATATTCCCAATACGGGTCCAAAATCGGTAATACTTCTGGATTCTTGGAGCGGTCAATGTCCAACTGCATTTAAAGAAATGGATGCAAGGGAAAGATATTAAAGTTTTAACCATTCCAGCAGGTACAGATATTGCCCCAGTTTCATTAGTTCTGTAGACAATTAGTCCATATGATAATTAGTAATTCCTGCAGGTACGACTGGAATGATACAGCCCCTTGATGTTTATGGCTTCCGTGTATGGAAAAACTTCGTCAAACACTTTTCTGACGCAGTAATATTATACAATTACGACGTCAATCTGCATTTGAGAGACAATATTGTTAAATTACTATCTCTTACACACAATCAGTTTTCTTCTCCATGGTTTACAAACCTTTTTAAATATGCGTGGTATAAAAGCGGGTACGAAGAAGAAAGACCACCAAACTTCGAAAATCCGGGAGAATTTTGCTTTTCACAAAATGTACCGACATGCGGTATATGCGGCGAAGCAGCTATTATCACTTGTGCATGGTGTAAGAAATCTCTTTGTTTCAAACACTTTTATCATGACTATCATTATTGTAATAAGTATAATCCATAAAAAACATAGAGTTGAAACGTTTCCTAAATGAGTAAGCGTGAGAACACTTTTCAGATTGTGTTGTAATCTTCAAAGGCAGTACGTGGCGGGGGAGAATTTCTTCGTAAATATACAATTGTAATCCAGTTGCTTCCCGAAGCACGAAGTCAGTCCGTGATTGCGATCCTTGCCTCTGCCCATATTAGTAGAAAACTGAAGAGTGATTTTTCACAAGTAATTCACGAATTATTGCAATAAACAATACGCCATTTATTGCTGTACTCATCATTATCATCATGAACGTCTAGTAGTCGAAAAACACAACATTTTTTTCTTTCGAACTTTATTTTTATTTCGGCCCGTTCACGAGCTATAGAAAGAACGAAGTTTTTAAGGGTGCGTTGACCCCTTAAGTGTCGTTCCGCCAAAACGAGAAAATGTGTATCGACTATTTTGACTGATTTTATACTTTCTTTGTAACCCATTTTTATTTCCACAAATTTTCGTCCATGGCGCACGGTAAGAACTTTGAACGTTTGCCTTTCGAGAGAGGGACCGTTGGCTGGAATGTTACAAATATGCAATTGCGTCATAACACGAACATATATTGACGTGAATTTAGACCGAAATGCCAAAAGGCTAGCTGATAATACGATGCTCTCCGCAAAAAAATCGACGGGCAGTTTCGACTCCTTAATTGTGAGATATCGGAAAAAGAAAAAATCCGTATCCGCACTTTTCCATTCTCTACATGTATGCAAATTTACATCCCAATCGATTAAAAATTCTCGGAGATACGGTTGAAAAAATTGCATTTTTGCAATAAACAATATGAAATTTGTTGCTATCTGCATCGTTCTCATCTCCAACCTATAGTACACGAAAAAATAAACATTGTTGCAATGTGCAGTTTTTCCATATCCCGTACTGTTAAAACGTTATTGACGAAAAACGAAAAACCCCCCAATATTCGAGGGTGCTTTTCAACCTTTAAAAATCGGGTTCCGCCGATATAAAAAAATACGTGTCGCCTATTTTTACCCATTCTACAAGCATGCCAAATTTCATCGAAATCGGAGACATCGACCTCGCAACGTTTCCGTGACAGCGCGTTATTTTTTTTCTCCTTCGTTGTCGCTTGTTCTCGGCCGTCGTTGTGTGCTCCTCTAGCGGTTTCTCGTTCTTGCACATGTTGACATTTAAGGATCGTTCCGATCGGCGGGTCTTCCTTATATACTACTTATTTCTTTTTCTTCGATTGTTGGGTTTGCGAGATTGTCTTATTCCTGTATAATTTCTTCTGTATTATTTCCCTGACTTGCCGCTAGATAGCGTTTCATGAGACTTTCATGAAATTTTCATCGCTCTCGTTTTGTCTTCGGATCTTCGATTAAATATGTTGCTTGCCCAACACATTTTTTTATACGATATGGTCCTTCGTATAGCGGCATAAATTTTGCTATTCTTTGTTTTGCGGGGTCCGAAACATTTAATGCTCGGACCAGGACTAGCTCTCCCTTTGTGAAGAGGGTTGTCTTAGGCCTTGCATTACATTTTTCTGCTCGTCTTTTTCCTTTTCGTTGTATTCTTTCTCGTACTAATTCCAATTTTTTTTCGTAGGTGATGTCTTCGTTTTGATCTTCTTTTAATGCCAGGATCCATTCCCTCCATATTCGATATGGCTTTTTTTAGCCGCAGTTCCATTAGGGTGAATTCAGTTGTTTCGTATTCCGTTTCGTTGATGCAGTCCTGGACTACCGGTATCCATCGATACCATCCAGAGTGCTTGTCTTGCAAGAAGGTTCGAAAAAAACGACTAAGTTCTCGGTTCACTCGTTCCACGACGTTTCCTCGTGGATGTCGAATTGATGAGAATACTCCTTGTATGTTTTTTTTCTAGCCGTTCGAGCCGAATTTTAGAGGTGAATTGGGTCTCATGATCAAACTGGATTCTTCTAGGTTTTCCGCATTTCAGAACGTAATCTTCAAAAATTCTATTAATGGTCGCTTCTGTGTTTGCCTTTTTTAGAGGGTACAATTTCACGAATTTAGTGAAGGCGTCTATCGTGACGAGAATGTGCTGCACTCCCCCGACGGATTTTGGCAACGGTCCATAGAAATCTATGGAGATTAGGTCCCCCGGACCTTCCGGTATGATCGTCTGCATTTCTGCATGGTTCGTTTGGATCGCCACTTTGACCCTTTGACATAGGTCACATTCGGCGATGACTTGCCTCACTCTTTTTGCCATCCGTGGTCAAGTGAAGTCTTCTTTTAGCATAAAAAAAACCGTTCGAGCCCCTGGATGTCCATACATTTCGTGGCATTCCTTTATGAGAGGGTTAATTAACTCATCTGGCAGTACGACCTTCCATTTTCCCGGCCTGTCATATTTTTGTAGACATCCCTTGTCGTTGCGGTATTTCTTATTACCTTCTCCCTTGTCACACATTTCCCATGTCGCTGCGAGGTTTGTTTGTTCCTTTTGCATTTGTCCGATTCGTTGGAATTGCTGCTTGATTTCTTTTGCGGGTTTTCTGGCGAGTATGGCTGTGAGAGCCACCCTTCCCGGTGTACTCTGGTGATCACTGCTTTCGATCTCGGGTGGCCTGCTCAGTGCGTCCGCTGCTTCATTTCTTTTGCCTGGACAATGCTGAACTTCAAAGTCGTAGTCCTGTATTAGTATGGCCCATCTTAGCATTTGATCTCCTACAAAGCGGCACGTTTTTAAGAAAGTTAGTGCCTAGTGATCGGTGATGATTTTTATCCTTGCTCCCAATAAATAGGTTCGGAATTTTTGGAGTGCCCATACGATTGCAAGGAGCTCTTTTTCTGTGGTTATACAACCGATTTCTGCCCATTTCTCCATCCTTGTTCTCTTGGCTCAGGACTGCTCCAACAGCGTAATCACTTGCGTCTGTCATGAGGACGTATTTCTTCTTAGGGTATGCATGCTTCAGAATGACCGTCTCAAGGAAGAGTTGTTTAACTCTTCCGAATGCTTTCTCCTCTTCCTCACCCCACTTCCATTCCTGTCCCTTCTTTAGCAGGTTCAACAGCGGTACGGTCTCTTTGGCATGTTTGCTTATGAATTTGCTGTAGAAGTTGAGTAGCTCCAAAAATCCACGGAGCTGTTTTATATTTTCTGAACGTGGGTATTCATGGATCGCTTTTATCTTTTCTGGCTGCGGTTTAATTCCTGATATTGTTAATATGTGCCCCAGAAATGCAACTTCTTGTTAGAAGAATTTCGACTTTTTGAAATTCAGTGCCATCTTGTTGATGCTGATTCTTTCGAAAAGATGTTGAAGGTGTTGCAGGTGTTGTGCTTCGTCTTTTGATAGGCAGAGGAGGTCATCTACAAAGTTGATTACTGATCTTCCCAGGTCTTGTAGGACAATGTCGAGTCTTCTTGTTAGGCTGGCCGTGCTCGTTTTGAGCCCGAAAGGTGTTACCGTAAATTGGTAATACTTGCCGTTATGGAGGAATGCGGATGCGATTTTATGTATCGATGGGATGGTAGAACTTCAGGTGGAAGTAGATGCAAATCAGGAAGTCATCCGCATACAGAAGGAGATCGTCGCCGAATTAGATGAGGGAAGATGGAATTAGCAGCGAGAAAGACCCGACACGAAACAATAAATACGCGTAGCGGCGATAGAAAATCATACGGACAATGAACTCACCAAAGAAGAAGTCGACCAGAAATTAAGGGAGTGCCTGAATCTGCCAGCCATTGTCGGAAACAGCTTTAAAAGACTCATTAGTAACTACAGGCACATTTTCAGCAGGAAACCGGGCCGCATGGAAGTCTGCACTCATAGATTAGTGTTAAAAGACCCAGAGCCGTATATGCATCGATCGTATCCTGTACCCATCCAATATCGGGAAAGGTACAGGAAGAAATCCAAAAGATGATGGAGCATGGGGTAATCGAGCGGGCAAAAAGTCGCTTCATAAACCCCCTTGTGACGGTAATAAAAAAAGACGGGTCAATCAGACTATGCTTAAATGCCAAACAACTGAACAAATTCTTGATAGAGGACCATGACACGGCACCCCCAACCGAAGAAATTTTCCAGAGATGTGGAGGCGCAAGGGTCATGTCAAGTCTAGACCTGACAAGCAGCTTCTGACAAATTCCGCTAGACGAGGAATCGCGACCATACACCGCATTCCTCCATAACGGCAAGTACAGGGTGCGCCAAAGAAACTTACTTATTTGAAAAAATTCCCGCGCGGTGAGTTGGGCGGGTAGAGGAGCGAGAGGGGGCGCATCTGGAGGGGGAAGTTCCCAAGTTTGTTTCTCCCTCCAGTCAGTTGCCATCATGCTCTGGTCTAGAGAGCAGCGGGCCTTCGCAGTCGAGAGCTTCTTTTCTAACGGTCGCTCACTTGTTGCTACGCAACGTGCCTTCCGCGCTCGCTTTGAAATTCCTCCTCACAGACTCGTTCCTGGCCGTAATTCGATTCTGTCGTGGATTAACTCATTTCGGGAGTGTGGAAGTGTCGCTAAACCCAGAAATGGACTTCAACAGACCATCAGAACTCCGGAAAATGTCGAAAGAGTGAGGCAGTCAGTTGTGCGTTCTCCCCGGCGTTCGGCTCGCAAACACGCAGCTGCTATGGGAATTTCTGACACCACTGTTCGACGAATTCTCCATGAAGACCTTCAATTTCATCCCTATAAATTGGCTCAATGAATTTGTTGCGACAACATTTCCCCGACCGCCTCATCTCTCTCAGAGGCGATCTCCAATGGCCGGCACGCTCTCCAGATTTGACTCCATGCGATTTCTTTTTATGGGGTTATTTGAAATCTCTGGTTTATGTCGATCGACCACGGACCATAGCACACCTCAAGAACAACATTCGCGACGCCATTGCCAACATACCGATTGATATGCTGCAAAGAGTGGATACGAATTTCAAAAATCGACTTCATCAGTGTATGCGCAATGGGGGTCGCCATTTATCCGATGTCATTTTCAAGACTGCATGAAAAAAAAATGGGATATTGTATTCTCAAATAAAAAAAAATTTAAAACAATAATTGAAGTACTTTTGTTTTTATTGACCTTTCAAATAAGTAAGTTTCTCTGGCGCACCCTGTATTACCAATTTACGGTAACACCTTTCGGGCTCAAAACGAGCACGGCCAGCCTAACAAGAGGACTCGACATTGTCCTACAAGACCTGGGAAGATCAGTAATCAACTTTGTAGATGACCTCCTCTGCCTATCAAAAGACGAAGCACAACACCTGCAACACCTTCAACATCTTTTCGAAAGAATCAGCATCAACAAGATGACACTGAATTTCAAAAAGTCGAAATTCTTCCAACAAGAAGTTGCATTTCTGGGGCACATATTAACAACATCAGGAATTAAACCGCAGCCAGAAAAGATAAAAGCGATCCATGAATATCCACGTCCAGAAAATATAAAACAGCTCCGTGGATTTTTGGGGCTACTCAACTTCTACAGCAAATTCACAAGCAAACATGCCAAAGAGACCGTACCGCTGTTGAACCTGCTAAAGCAGGGACATGAATGGAAGTGGGGTGAGGAAGAGGAGAAAGCATTCGGAAGAGTTAAACAACTCTTCCTTGAGACGGTCATTCTGAAGCATGCATACCCTAAGAAGAAATACGTCCTCATGATAGACGCAAGTGATTACGCTGTTGGAGCAGTCCTGAGCCAAGAGAACAAGGATGGAGAAATGGGCAGAAATCGATTGTATAACCACAGAAAAAGAGCTCCTTGCAATCGTATGGGCACTCCAAAAATTCCGAACCTATTTATTGGGAGCAAGGATAAAAATCATCACCGATCACTAGGCACTAACTTTCTTAAAAACGTGCCGCTTTGTACGAGATCAAATGCTAAGATGGGCCATACTAATACAGGACTACGACTTTGAAGTTCAGCATTGTCCAGGCAAAAGAAATGAAGCAGCGGACGCACTGAGCAGGCCACCCGAGATCGAAAGCAGTGATCACCAGAGCACACCGGGAAGGGTGGCTCTCACAGCCATACTCGCCAGAAAACGCGCAAAAGAAATCAAGCAGCAATTCCAACGAATCGGACAAATGCAAAAGGAACAAACAAACCTCGCAGCGATATGGGAAATGTGTGACAAGGGAGAAGGTAATAAGAAATACCGCAACGACAAGGGATGTCTACAAAAATATGACAGGCCGGGAAAATGGAAGGTCGTACTGCCAGATGAGTTAATTAACCCTCTCATAAAGGAATGCCACGAAATGTATGGACATCCAGGGGCTCGAAAGGTTTTTTTTTATGCTAAAAGAAGACTTCACTTGCCCACGGATGGCAAAAAGAGTGAGGCAAGTCATCGCCGAATGTGACGTATGTCAAAGGGTCAAAGTGGCGATCTAAACGAACCATGCAGAAATGCAGACGATCATACCGGAAGGTCCGGGGGACCTAATCTCCATAGATTTCTATGGACCGTTGCCAAAATCCGTCGGGGGAGTGCAGCACATTCTCGTCACGATAGACGCCTTCTCTAAATTCGTGAAATTGTACCCTCTAAAAAACGCAAACACAGCAGCGACCATTAATAGAATTTTTGAAGATTACGTTCTGAAATGCGGAAAACCTAGAAGAATCCAGTTTGATCATGGGACCCAATTCACCTCTAAAATTCGGCTCGAACGGCTAGAAAAAAACATACAAGGAGTATTCTCATCAATTCGACATCCACGAGGAAACGTCGTGGAACGAGTGAACCGAGAACTTAGTCGTTTTTTTCGAACCTTCTTGCAAGACAAGCACTCTGGATGGTATCGATGGATACCGGTAGTCCAGGACTGCATCAACGAAACGGAATACGAAACAACTGAATTCACCCTAATGGAACTGCGGCTAAAAAAAGCCATATCGAATATGGAGGGAATGGATCCTGGCATTAAAAGAAGATCAAAACGAAGACATCACCTACGAAAAAAAATTGGAATTAGTACGAGAAAGAATACAACGAAAAGGAAAAAGACGAGCAGAAAAATGTAATGCAAGGCCTAAGACAACCCTCTTCACAAAGGGAGAGCTAGTCCTGGTCCGAGCATTAAATGTTTCGGACCCCGCAAAACAAAGAATAGCAAAATTTATGCCGCTATACGAAGGACCATATCGTATAAAAAAATGTGTTGGGCAAGCAACATATTTAATCGAAGATCCGAAGACAAAACGAGAGCGATGAAAATTTCATGAAAGTCTCATGAAACGCTATCTAGCGGCAAGTCAGGGAAATAATACAGAAGAAATTATACAGGAATAAGACAATCTCGCAAACCCAACAATCGAAGAAAAAGAAATAAGTAGTATATAAGGAAGACCCGCCGATCGGAACGATCCTTAAATGTCAACATGTGCAAGAAAGAGAAACCGCTAGAGGAGCACACAACGACGGCCGAGAACAAGCGACAACGAAGGAGAAAAAAAATAACGCGCTGACACGGAAACGTTGCGAGGTCGATGTCTCCGATTTCGATGAAATTTGGCATGCTTGTAGAATGGGTAAAAATAGGCGACACGTATTTTTTTATATCGGCGGAACCCGATTTTTAAAGGTTGAAAAGCACCCTCGAAAATTGGGGGGTTTTTCGTTTTTCGTCGATAACGTTTTAACAGTACGGGATATGGAAAAACTGCACATTGCAACAATGTTTATTTTTTCGTGTACTATAGGTTGGAGATGAGAACGATGCAGATAGCAACAAATTTCATATTGTTTATTGCAAAAATGCAATTTTTTCAACCGTATCTCCGAGAATTTTTAATCGATTGGGATGTAAATTTGCATACATGTAGAGAATGGAAAAGTGCAGATACGGATTTTTTTCTTTTTCCGATATCTCACAATTAAGGAGTCGAAACTGCCCGTCGATTTTTTTGCGGAGAGCATCGTATTATCAGTTAGCCTTTTGGCATTTCGGTCTAAATTCACGTCAATATATGTTCGTGTTATGACGCAATTGCATATTTGTAACATTCCAGCCAATGGTCCCTCTCTCGAAAGGCAAACGTTCAAAGTTCTTACCGTGCGCCATGGACGAAAATTTGTAGAAATAAAAATGGGTTACAAAGAAAGTATAAAATCAGTCAAAATAGTCGATACACATTTTCTCGTTTTGGCGGAACGACACTTAAGGGGTCAACGCACCCTTAAAAACTTCGTTCTTTCTATAGCTCGTGAACGGGCCGAAATAAAAATAAAGTTCGAAAGAAAAAAATGTTGTGTTCTTCGACTACTAGACGTTCATGATGATAATGATGAGTACAGCAATAAATGGCGTATTGTTTATTGCAATAATTCGTGAATTACTTGTGAAAAATCACTCTTCAGTTTTCTACTAATATGGGCAGAGGCAAGGATCGCAATCACGCACTGACTTCGTGCTTCGGGAAGCAACTGGATTACAATTGTATATTTACGAAGAAATTCTCCCCCGCCACGTACTGCCTTTGAAGATTACAACACAATCTGAAAAGTGTTCTCACGCTTACTCATTTAGGAAACGTTTCAACTCTATGTTTTTTATGGATTATACTTATTACAATAATGATAGTCATGATAAAAGTGTTTGAAACAAAGAGATTTCTTACACCACGCACAAGTGATAATAGCTGCTTCGCCGCATATACCGCATGTCGGTACATTTTGTGAAAAGCAAAATTCTCCCGGATTTTCGAAGTTTGGTGGTCTTTCTTCTTCGTACCCGCTTTTGTACCACACATATTTAAAAAGGTTTGTAAACCGTGGAGAAGAAAACTGATTGTGTGTAAGAGATAGTAATTTAACAATATTGTCTCTCAAATGCAGATTGCCGTCGTAATTGTATAATATTACTGCGTCAGAAAAGTGTTTGACGAAGTTTTTCCATACACGGAAGCCATAAACATCAAGGGGCTGTATCATTCCAGTCGTACCTGCAGGAATTACTAATTATCATATGGACTAATTGTCTACAGAACTAATGAAACTGGGGCAATATCTGTACCTGCTGGAATGGTTAAAACTTTAATATCTTTCCCTTGCATCCATTTCTTTAAATGCAGTTGGACATTGACCGCTCCAAGAATTCAGAAGTATTACTGATTTTGGACCCGTATTGGGAATATATACTTCTTGGAACCATCGCTTGAAATGATTAGTCCTCAATTTTCCTCAAGGTTTCTGGTCAATTTTTACCTCTTCTCTCGGTTTGCTTTGTTGCCTTTCTAATACCCAAATCTGTTCATTGTCATCGGTGGTGATCATTCCTAGTCGACATGGAGGGTCGACGGGCTTGCTCTTCTCCTTCTTTTTTCCTTCTTCTTTTTGTTTCGCTTCATACGGGAGATTGCTTCTTCCATTGCTTCTCGGATTTCTTCTTCTTCCTCTTCTGTTGCGCCTCGTGATGATTCGATCTCTTTGCTGATTGCCATCGTTTCGGGCGCAACGGCTAGCAGTTTATCTGGTTCTGTGATTGTTCTGCTAATTGTCCATTCTGCGTGCTGTTGTTTGGTGCTTCCGGTTGCTCTCTCGGGGCATATTCCTCCCCATTGGTCCCCCGAGACTACCAGAATTCCATGGAGATGTAGCAGGGTTGAGGTGAGTCCTGCCATTGTCGTACCCTTGTTGCCACGGATGTTGCCTCTAGAATCGGGGTGGTACGTGGTTGAAAGTGGTCCCAAATCCTTTTCCCCACTGTTGTTGATTTTGACGGGGCGGTTGTGATCCTTGCCACCTGGGATGCTCAGGTTTTCCTCGCTGATATGCTTCCTGTGAGTGTGGTGCCCCGAATGTCCCGAATCGGTTGTTCTTCCCCGGGTTGTTTGGTTGCCACCTAGGAATGACGGGTTCCTGTTGACGAGACATAGATCGTTGGGCATTTAGCGGTTCTGCGCCGTCCATGCTTTCCAGTAATTCCAGGAAAGAATCGATTGTATTCACTCCGCTGACACGCACCGCCATCCTGATTGATTCGTCAAAATGGTTTGCCAATTTCCGGATGATCATTTCTTCTTCTGAGCCTTGGCTGACATCCTTGGCATTCCCGAAGATTTGGGCTGCATATTCCGCTCTGGTCGTTCGATGCCCGTCCCACTCATACGCCCCGAATTCCAAGTTTCTGCGGATTTTTTCCTGGATCTCTTGACTCCAATATCTTGCCCGGAATTTTTCCTTAAAAGCTTCAATGTTCTGGACTCTGTCTTCGACAATCCTCCAGCAATCCTTTGCATTTCCTTGAAGTGATTGGCTGATGAGATAGTGGAGGTCAGTGTTTCTGGTGATTTTGCAGAATTCTACAACATCCTTTAAAAATCGGATCGGCCTTTCTCTGTCATCGCCATTGTATGTGGGCGGTTTTTGTTTGGCAACGTAGGCTTGGCTAACGTTGAGCCCTGTTCCCCATGTAGTGTTGCACAGGGTTGCCGACGTTTGGGCTCGTATGTTTTTTTCGCATTCCGTGATTCGCTTCGAATGGTCTGTGACGACTTCTCTCACCTCCTTTGATGAACAAAGCAGGTTGGATATCGTCCTCCTGATGTCTTCCACCCGGGTGTCAAAATCATCCTGTTTCTCTTGACTTTCTTTTCTTATCTGATCTTGGCTTCTTTCGATTGTTTTCTGTGCAATTACGAGTTTCCTTTCGGCCCATTCTTCGATCTTGTTGATTTCGTCGGCTACTTTTTTATTTGTTTCTTCCTGTAGCTGACGACCTCACAATGCATCGATCATCTTGATGTTTAATCTCCGCTTTGGTGGTGATGCGTTCTATTCTTTGTTCGTTGCCGATTTTATTCATGGCTCTTATGAGGGTCTTAGTAAGTTCACTGTCCTCATTTCCTGTCGCATCTAGATCGACAGTGTTTTGGCTAATGTCAAATGTTTCCTCATTTGCTCTATCTTCTTACTTGGGTCCTATTGCCGATAATCGGCCAATATTTCGCCGATCTCGTTGACAGGCCTCTTCTAATAACCCGTCTGCTGTTGTCGATTCCCAATGTAGGGAGTTTTCGTTGTTTTGCGGTTCCATTTTGTTAAAAAAAATGTATTACCACCTTTTTATGAGTCTTTGTTTATTATGATCGAGTCCCTGTTCGGGCGCCAAAATGTAACGGGTCGAAATATCGTTACAATATATTTGTTTGTTCGAGACTGGATCAGGGAATAAATTAATTGAGACTCAGGTATTTTGATGATAATTTACAATAATAA
This sequence comes from Ophion slaviceki, assembly GCA_944452715.1. Lineage (NCBI taxonomy): Eukaryota > Metazoa > Arthropoda > Insecta > Hymenoptera > Ichneumonidae > Ophion > Ophion slaviceki. Next base: position 59,491,598 of record OX101783.1, on the reverse strand, counting down.
ATGGTTTGTTCAATTTCATGGATACGATACAATGTTATTTAACGCCGTGTATAAGTGTAATGTGTTGTTTGTATTGTTTTCGTGTAATTCGTCCCTAACTAACGCGTCGGTCGACAAAGATTCGCGGAGTTACCCGAGTGGTAACGCTCTCGAGTGCGGCCGGTATCGATTACCATGCGTCGGTAACCGTAACCCCTTCCTTACCGACGCTCGAGGCGCGATGGATCGTGACGCGGTAGATCGCGGCGCGCTGGCTCGTCACGGTCGCAACCCGCCCTTTGTTTACAAACTCGGCGTACGCGTGCCTTTTGATGTCGCTCGCCTGGGTCCGTTTTTTTTTGTTTATTTCTTGCCTTTTATAATTCGATTATAATAATTAGGATATCGGTGTGTTCGCGGATATATGTGTGTGTGTGTATGATTTCGCACCTCCTGTTACCTCCTGTCCCTTTGTTTTCTCCTGATACTGTTTGTCTATTTATTTTACCATAAATCGCTTCTTTTTGCTATTAATTAATTATACAATAATCCCTTTTTATTTAACTCGTTATTTTCTCGATCCGCGGGTCGGTATTCGCGAGAGGTTCCCTACTTAATTATTTTTTGTATGCTTTTCCCTAGTATTCCGCTCGTGCCCCCTCTCCCTTGGACCAGTGATTATTCCAAGTTTAATTAATGAATTATCTTTTTCTTCTCTTTGTTGACTTAATTTTGAATATTTTTGCTCCTTTCAGATTCCCTTTCTTTTTCTTTCCCTTGGCAACGCTTTCCTTTACCCCCTTTCAGGAGTTAGTATTCACTTCTCAAAGTACTCGTCCAATTCTTGGAATGTGAGAGTGCTCTGGTGAGCGGATGCCTCCACTCTTTCCTTTCTTTCGGTTTCCACGGTCACTTTCCTTTACCCCCTTTCAAGAGTTAGTATTCGTGTCCAGTACTCGATTTGCCAGAAAAAGCAAGAGTGCCTTTCTTCCAAAATACTCGTCCTTATATACTCAGGTTTTACCGCCTTTTTCATACCCCTTCTCTTACTTATCCTCTAATTGCCCTAATTGCCTTTATTGTGAACTTTTTCTCCTTTCTTAAATAAATTTTACTTCTTCTCTGTTTTTGTGTGGTTTCCTTTGTTTTCTTTTCCCTGTCTTCCTCCTTGCTTGGCTGTTCTGCCTTTGACTTTCCCCTTCCCTTGCCCGTCGTTTTTTTAAATTAAATTAGTTTACCTGTACTCTGTTTTTGTTCCTTTGCTTGTTTTTTTCTTCGCTGTCTTTCTGTTTGCTTATAGTTTTATTTTTTTGTTTCGGCAGTCCGTTATTCCCCCCTCCCCTACTCCTATCATGAAGTCGGTTGGTTCCTGACTGCATGGTAGGGGTTATTTACTCCTGAGACGGACCTGTACATCTCAAAACACACACACACACACACACACACACACACACACACACACACACACACACACATACACACACACACACACGCACGCACGCACGCACGCACGCACGCACGCACGCACACACGCACACACACACACACACACATATATATATTGGGACGTATAGGTCTGTCTCAGGCGTGAATCCCCCCACCACTTATTCGAAGACAGCGATGTGGAGAAGCGCGGCCATTGCCTTCAGTCACTCTTCTTGGGAAGGGGGACAATATTAAGGTAACGTTTATTTAAAGGATGCTTGGAAGGGGGAGAAATGAGCGGGAAATAAAGGGTATATAAGGGCCACCTCGAGAGAGGAAAGGCCTACTTGTTTCAAGTCAGCTTCAAAGCGAGTACCGAAACGAGATATTAGCTTTTTAAGCTAATATCACGCTTTTTAAGCGTGAAAAATATCGAACTAGAGAAAGCATTGGACAAAACGAAGCAAGTGAGCACAATAAATTTGAGAATCTCTTTTATTGTGAAGGCCTTAGTACCGGACGCAAGTTCCCGCTGATTGCAGCGGGGAAAGTGACCGTTGAGGAAAGGAGCCGAAATAATAAAAGAGAAGGTAGAAAGAGAATTTTTGGAAATCTCTTTTCAAACGATTTTCACAGGAGTCTCGAACGGAGATGCCAGCCTTTTACGACTATGGAACGTGGATTTTGCCATTAGTAGTGAATTAAGCGCATGTCCGAGCCCGAAAGGCAAGGAAGGCGACTGAACAAGGAAAGTGGCAAAGAGGAGCAAGTACAGAAAGGGAAGAATAGGCACCATCCGATTAGAAAAAGTGCGATAATCAGAGAAAATAATGAAATCAAGAATCTCGTAGATATTCGAAAGAGAAAATTCAGTAATTTAAAGGAGAAAGCATAGAATCTCGAAACTCGAAGCATCCCGCGTTAACAAACGTCAGAATATTAAAGCTGACGGCCAGCTGGAAGCCTAGATGAAAACATGTAACGAGAGCGAGAGAGAAGGAACAACAACAAAGGGGGCAGTGGCCGAGCAAGGCCGAACCGGCGAAATCGCGAAGACCGCGCGACACGCATAGACACACACAATTGGAGCATTTAAAATTTCGAATACATGCAAGTCAAAGATGTACATACAACATACAAGATACAGGGCGATTCAAAATTTGTCTGTGCGATAAGATAAAGCGAATCTGAATAAATCTTCGTTTATTTGTTGAGACATAAAGGTTTACATTAATTTACTCTCTTATCGTGCCCCGAATCCTCATATATATATATACAGCCTGTTTCATATTAAGTGACCCATCGGGAACTGGCGGTTTTAGGGGGGTACCCTGAGTAAATCTGCCAAAGCGTTTTTTTTTTCGTTAAATAGTTTTCAAATGAGAGCGATTAGAATTTTGGCCTCCGACTGATTATTGTAGGACTTAAAGCCTGCCCTTAGCGAAGACGCCACTGGAGTGCCGAGTCTGAGCGCGAGACGCGTAGCAGGCAGCGAGCAAGGTAGCTAGGCATCTGTCTCGGTTGCCCGGCCAGTTTGACGTTTCGTGTATCGTCTGCTATTATTTTCTGTAATCTTGGGTACGCAAGTTCAGAGCGTGCGTTTGACAGGTAACGCGAGCTCTGAACTTGCACGGCTTGAGGAATGCACCGTTTGACAGATGACGGCACGGATGATTTGACGTTTTGCGTATCATTCACGTCGGCGTGACAGGCCGACGGATGTAACATTTGCCGCTTCGTCTTCTGCCGCTCCGTGAGTCCGGGCCGAGGCGCGAAGGGTGCCGACATTCAGAAGACTTGTAATTCTACCCGCGAGCGATGATGATAGGAAATAAGATTGTTCAATGCATTCGTAATCTTTATTTTGGAGAGAAATAAAGCACAGAACGGTCAATAATTTGGTGTTTTTCAAATTTGGAGGCAGCGAGCGAATGTTTTTTTTTTCTTTTCGTATTGCCGTTATCGTAAAGACTCGACGCGGACGTTTCCATGTCGAATCGCGAGCAAATTGTTCAATTTTCACAACGACTTTGATCAAATTGTCCATTCTTAGTTGTTGCGGCAGTGATAACAATTATCACGCCCGATGATATTATTCAATGAGAGTTTCTGTTATGATTGTTATCTCAGTAAATCAAAATTAACAGATTCGGAACCAACCCAATATGTCTGGAGTTTCAAGTACCGAGGTACAGTACGTTTTTTTTGTTTAGTTTTTTACAAGGCTTTATTTAACTTGACTTGGTGTTAGATGCGAAACGGAAAATCGATATTACACCCACTTCCCAACTACTTAGAGCTCTGAAATTTTGCAAACATACATTTGAGGGGTGGAAATGCACGATTCAACGTTGAAAAATGAATAAATAAATAAATAAATAAAAAACGACTTTGCGTGAGATACAAAATGAATAATCGATATTTCGTCCACTTCCCGATTACGTAGAGCTCTGAAATTGTGCAAACATGGATCCCAGACGTGCCAGCGCATGACTCGACTTAAAAAAATACATTTCTTTTTTAAATGACGACTTTCTGTTGAATGCAAAATGGAAAATCGTGGTACTTTATCTACTTTTCAACTTTTTGGAGCTCTGAAATTTTGCAAACATGCAACTAAAATGTGACACAAGCTTTCATTTATAGTCGCATATGGGTGACTTGGTAAAAATGATATTTTCTACTTTTTAGCATATTAAGTGAAAGCTCGTTAAAAATTGTTCTCTCACATATAAATGATTTCTATTCATGTTACCGGTATTCTGAATATCCGAATTATCCAGCTGGCGAGTATCCTAATTTTGGGAAAAAACGGTATTTCAAACTTATACAAATAACAAAGATTAAATGCAAGTAGCGACAGCTGGTTCATCCGACTGCGAGCTTTTAAGGAGGTACACCAGCTTCATACAATGTTGCCATGCTAAACCATGGTCAAATTTCAAAATAGTGATAGATCAATAAAATTTGGTGAGTATATTCTTTAGTATTATATATGTCAATACAATTTTTTTCAGATTTTTTCATTGTGCCGTTATCGAATAATTGAACATTGAAGTTCACGTGTATAAGCATAGGGTTTTTATAGATATAGGTATATATTCCGGGTATAAGAATAAACGCTTGTGAATTATTTGTAACAAAACGGCACAACCAAAAAATCTGAAAAAATTTGTATCTACATGAATAATACTAAAGAATATATTCACCAAATTTTATTGATCTATCACCATTTTGCTGAAGCTAGTGTACCTCCTTAAGTGAGCAAAACAGCAAACAGCGCGCCGTGTGATCCCTGGACCCTCGGTCGAACATTTCTGAAATCATTCGTCGGTTTATACATTCCTGAAATCATCTCTTTGCGATATTATCGGAATGGAGATGAAATCAACCGCGAACTCGTTGTGACCTTGTCGAGTATATCGTATGGATAATGCACGAATCGTTGTCCGAATTGATTTCATCTCCTATCGCGATCGGGAATGAGATGAATTTATCTCATTTCAATATCATCGGAAAGGAGATGAAATCAATGGCGAACTCGTCGTGACGGCTTCGAGTATGTCCTACGGACACTAGAAGAATCATTGACAGAATTGATTTCATCTCCGTTCGCGATCGGGAACGAGATGAAATCATCTCTTTGCGATATTAACGGAATGGAGATGAAATCAACCGCGAACTCGTTGTGACCTTGTCGAGTATGTCGTATGGATAATGCACGAATCGTTGCCCGAATTGATTTCATCTCCTATCGCGATCGGGAAGGAGATGAATTTATTTCGTTTCAATATCATCAGGAAGGAGATGAAATCAATGGCGAACTCGTCGTGACGGCTTCGAGTATGTCCTACGGACACTAGAAGAATCATTGACAGAATTGATTTCATCTCCGTTCGCGATCGGGAACGAGATGAAAACATCTCTTTGCGATATTAACGGAATGGAGATGAAATCAACCGCGAACTCGTTGTGACCTTGTCGAGTACGTCGTATGGATAATGCACGAATCGTTGTCCGAATATATTTCATCTCCTATCGCGATCGGGAACGAGATGAATTTATCTCGTTTCAATATCATCGGAAAGGAGATGAAATCAATGGCGAACTCGTCGTGACGGCTTCGAGTATGTCCTACGGACACTAGAAGAATCATTGACAGAATTAATTTCATCTCCGTTCGCGATCGGGAACGAGATGAAATCATCTCTTTGCGATATTAACGAAATGGAGATGAAATCAACCGCGACCTCGTTGTGACCTTGTCGATTATGTCATATGGATAATGCACGAATCATTGTCCGAATTGATTTCATCTCCTATCGCGATCGGGAACGAGATGAATTTATTTCTTTTCAATATCATCGGGAAGGAGATGGAATCAATGGCGAACTCGTCGTGACGGCTTCGAGTATGTCCTACGGACACTAGAAGAATCATTGACAGAATTGATTTCATCTCCGTTCGCGATCGGGAACAAGATGAAATCATCTCTTTGCGATATTATCGGAATGGAGATGAAATCAACCGCGAACTCGTTGTGACCTTGTCGAGTATATCGTATGGATAATGCACGAATCGTTGTCCGAATTGATTTCATCTCCTTTCGCGATCGGGAACGAGATGCATTTATCTCGTTTCAATATCATCGGAAAAGAGATGGAATCAATGGCGAACTCGTCGTGACGGCTTCGAGTATGTCCTATGGACACTAGAAGAATCATTGACAGAATTGATTTCATCTCCGTTCGCGATCGGGAACGACAAGAAATCATCTCTTTGCGATATTATCGGAATGGAGATGAAATCAACCGCGAAATCAACCATAAGATACAGTCGACAACGTCACGACGAGTTCGCCATTGATTTCATGTCCTTTCCGATGATATTGAAACCAGATAAATTCATCTCGTTCCCGATCGCGATAGGAGATGAAATCAATTCGGACAACGATTCGTGCATTATCCATACGACATACTCGACAAGGTCACAACGAGTTCGCGGTTGATTTCATCTCCATTCCGATAATATCGCAAAGCGATGATTTCATCTCGTTCCCAATCGCGAACGGAGATGAAATCAATTCTGACAATGATTCTTCTACAGTCCGTAGGACATACTCGAAGCCGTCACGAAGAGTTTGCCTTTGACTCCATCTTCTGGCCGATTATATCGGAACGAGATGAATCCATCTAGTTACCGATCGCGAACGGAGATAAAATCAATTCTGTCAGTGATTCGTGGAGTATCCATAGGATACACTCGACGACGTCACGACGAGTTCGCCATTGATTTCATCTCCTTTTCGATAAAATCGCGACGAGATGATTTCATCTCGTTCCCGATCGCGAACGGAGATGAAATCAATTCTGTCAATGATTCTTCTAGTGTACGTAGGACATACTTGAAGCCGTCACGACGAGTTCGCCATTGATTTCATCTCCTTTCCGATGATATTGAAACGAGATAAATTCATCTCGTTCCCGATCGCGATAGGAGATGAAGCCAATTCGGACACCGATTCGTGCATTAACCATACGGTATACTCGACAAGGTCACAACGAGTTCGCGGTTGATTTCATCTCCATTCCGATAATATCGCAAAGCGATGATTTCATCTCGTTCCCAATCGCGAACGGAGATGAAATCAATTCTGACAATGATTCTTCTACAGTCCGTAGGACATACTCGAAGCCGTCACGAAGAGTTTCCCTTTGATTTCATCTCGTTTCCGATTATATCGGAACGAGATGAATCCATCTAGTTCCCGATTACGAACGGAGATAAAATCAATTCTGTCAGTGATTCGTGGAGTATCCATAGGATACACCCGACGACGTCACGACGAGTTCGCCCTTCATTTCATCTCCTTCTCCATAAAACCGCGACGAGATAAATTCATCTAGTTCCCGATCGCGAACGGAGACGAAATTAATTCTGTCAGTGATTCGTGCAGTATCCATAGGATACACTCGACAACGTCTCGACGAATTCGGCATTGATTTCATCTCCTTTCCGATGATATTGAAACGAGATAAATTCATCTCGTTCCCGATCGAGATAGGAGATGAAATCAATTCGGACAACGATTCGTGCATTATCCATAGGACATACTCGACGACGTCGCGACGAGTTCGCCATTGATTTCATCTCCTTTTCAATAATATCGCGACGAGATGAATTTATCTCGTTCCCGATCGCGAACGGAGACGAAATCAATTCTGTCAGTGATTCGTGCAGTATCCATAGTACACACTCGACAACGTCACGACGAGTTCGCCATTGATTTAATCTCCTTTCCGATGATATTGAAACGAGATAAATTCATCCCGTTGCCGATCGCGATAGGAGATGAAATCAATTCGCACAACGATTCGTGCATTATCCATACGACATACTCGACAAGGTCACAACGAGTTCGCGGTTGATTTCATCTCCATTCCGATAATATCGCAAAGAGATGATTTCATCTCGTTCCCGATCGCGAACGGAGATGAAATCAATTCTGTCAATGATTCTTCTAGTGTCCGTAGGACATACTCGAAGCCGTCACGACGAGTTCGCCATTGATTTCATCTCCTTTCCGATGATATTGAAATGAGATAAATTCATCTCATTCCCGATCGCGATAGGAGATGAAATCAATTCGGACAACGATTCGTGCATTATGCATACGACACACTCGACAAGGTCACAACGAGTTCGCGGTTGATTTCATCTCCATTTCGATAATATCGCAAAGAGATGATTTCATCTCATTCCCAATCGCAAACGGAGATGAAATCAGTTCTGTCAATGATTCGTCTACAGTCCGTAGGACATACTCGAAGTCGTCACGAAGAGTTTGCCTTTGATTTCATCTCGTTTCCGATTATATCGGAACGAGATGAATCCATCTAGTTCCCGATCGCGAACGGAGATAAAATCAATTCTGTCAGTGATTCGTGGAGTATCCATAGGATACACTCGACGACGTCACAACGAGTTCGCTATTGATTTCATCTCCTTTCCGATGATATTGAAACGAGATAAATTCATCTCGTTCCCGATCGCGATAGGAGATCAAATCAATTCGGACAACGATTCGTGCATTATCCATACGATATACTCGACAAGGTCACAACGAGTTCGCGGTTGATTTCATCTCCATTCCGATAATATCGCAAAGAGATGATTTCATCTCGTTCCCGATCGCGAACGGAGATGAAATCAATTCTGTCAATGATTCTTCTAGTGTCCGTAGGATATACTCGAAGCCGTCACGACGAGTTCGCCATTGATTTCTTCTCCTTTCCGATGATATTGAACCGAAATAAATTCATCTAGTTCCCGATCGCGAACAGAGACGAAATTAATTCTGTCAGTGATTCGTGCAGTATCCATATAATACACTCGACAACGTCACGACGAGTTGGCCATTGATTTCATCTCCTTTCCGACGATATTGAAACGAGATAAATTCATCTCGTTCCCGATCGCGATAGGAGATGAAATCAATTCGGACAACGATTCGTGCATTATCCATAGGACATACTCGACGACGTCACGACGAGTTCGCCATTGATTTCATCTCCTTTCCGATGATATTGAAACGAGATAAATTCATCTCGTTCCCGATCGCGATAGGAGATGAAATCAATTCTGTCAATGATTCTTCTAGTGTCCGTAGGACATACTCGAAGCCGTCATGACGAGTTCGCCATTGATTTCATCTGCTTATCGATGATATTGAAACGAGATAAATTCATCTCCTTCCCGATCGCGAGCGGAGACGATATCAATTCTGTCAGTGATTCGTGCAGTATCCATAGGATACACTCGACAACGTCACGACGAGTTCGCCACTGATTTCATATCCTTTCCGATGATATTGAAACGAGATAAATGTATCTCGTTCCCGATCATGATAGGAGATGAAATCAATTCGGACAACGATTCGTGCATTTTCCATAGGACATACTCGACGACGTCACGACGAGTTCGCCATTGATTTCATCTCCTTTTCCATAATATCGCGACGAGATGAATTCATCTCGTTCCCGATCGTGAACGGAGACGAAATCAATTCTGTCAGTGATTCGTGCAGTATCTATAGTACACACTAGACAATGTTACGACGAGTTCGCCATTGATTTCATCTCCTTTCCGATGATATTGAAACGAGATAAATTCATCTCCTTCCCGATCGCGATAGGAGATGAAATCAATTCGGACAACGATTCGTGCATTATCCATACAATATACTCGACAAGGTCACAACGAGTTCGCGGTTGATTTCATCTCCATTCCGATAATATCGCAAAGAGATGATTTCATCTCGTTCCCGATCGCCAACGGAGATGAAATCAATTCTGTCAATGATTCTTCTAGTGTCCGTAGGACATACTCGAAGCCGTCACGACAAGTTCGCCATTGATTTCATCTCCTTATCGATGATATTGAAACGAGATAAATTCATCTCGTTCCCGATCGCGATAGGAGATGAAATCAAGTCGGACAACGATTCGTGCATTATCCATACGACATACTCGACAAGGTCACAACGAGTTCGCGGTTGATTTCATCTCCATTCCGATAATATCGCAAAGAGATGATTTTATTTCGTTCCCAATCGCGAACGGAGATTAAATCAATTCTGTCAATGATTCTTCTTGTGTCCGTAGGACATACTCGAAGCCGTCACGAAGAGTTTGCCTTTGATTTTATCTCGTTTTCGATTATATCGGAACGAGATGAATCCATCTAGTTCCCGATCGCGAACGGAGATGAAATCAATTCTGTCAGTGATTCGTGGAGTATCCATCGGACACACTCGACGACGTCACGACGAGTTCGCCATTGATTTCATCTCCTTTTCGATAATATCGCGACGAGATGAATTCATCTCGTTCCCGATCGCGAACGGAGACGAAATCAATTCTGTCAGTGATTCGTGCAGTATCCATAGTACACACTCGACAACGTCACGACGAGTTCGCCATTGATTTCATCTCCTCTCCGATGATATTGAAACGAGATAAATTCATCTCGTTCCCGATCGCGATAGGAGATGAAATCAATTCGGACAACGATTCGTGCATTATCCATACGATATACTCGACAAGGTCACAACGAGTTCGCGGTTGATTTCATTTTCCATTCCGATAATATCGCAAAGAGATGATTTCGGGAATGTATAAACCGCAAATGATTTCAGAAATGTTCGACCGAGGGTCCAGGGATCATACGGCGCGCTGTTTGCTGTTTTGCTCACTTAAAAGCTCGCAGTCGGATGAACCAGCTGTCGCTACTTGCATTTAATCTTTGTTATTTGTATAAGTTTGAAATACCGTTTTTTCCCAAAATTAGGGTACTCGCCAGCTGGATAATTCGGATATTCAGAATACCGGTAACATGAACAGAATTCATTTATATGTGAGAGACCAATTTTTAACGAGCTTTCACTTAATATGTTAAAAAGTAGAAAATATTATTTTTACCAAGTCACCCATATGCGACTATAAATGAAAGCTTGTGTCACATCTTAGTCTTATGTTTGCAAAATTTCAGAGCTCCAAAAAGTTGAAAAGTGGATAAAGTACCGATTTTCAATTTTGCATTCAACAGAAAGTCGTCATTTAAAAAAGAAATGTATTTTTTAAGTCGAATGATGCGCTGTCACGTCTGGGATCCATGTTTGCAAAATTTCAGAGCTCTACGTAATCGGGAAGTGGACGAAATATCGATTATTCATTTTGCATCTCACACAAAGTCGTTTTTTATTTATTTATTTATTCATTTTTTTAACGTTGAATCGTGCATTTTCACCCCTCAAATGTATGTTTGCAAAATTTCAGAGCTCTAAGTAGTTGGGAAGTGGGTGTAATATCGATTTTCCGTTTCGCATCTAACACCAAGTCAAGTTAAATAAAACCTTGTAAAAAACTAGAAAAAAAAACGTATTGTACCTCGGTACTTGAAACTCCAGACATATTGGGTTGGTTCCGAATCTGTTACTTTTTATTTATTGACATAAAAATCATAACAGAAACTCTCATTGAATAATATCATCGGGCGTGATAATTAAGAATGGACAATTTGATCAAAGTCGTTATGAAAATTGAACAATTTATTCGCGATTCGATATGGAAACGTCCGCGTCGAGTCTTTACGATAACGGCAATACGAAAAGAAAAAAAAAACATTCGCTCGTTGCCTCCAAATTTGAAAAACACCAAATTATTGACCGTTCTGTCCTTTATTTCTCTCCAAAATAAAGATTACGAATGCATTGAACAATCTTATTTCCTATCATCATCGCTCGCGGGTAGAATTACAAGTCTTCTGAATGTCGGCAACCTTCACGCCTCGGCCCGGACTCACGGAGCGGCAGAAGACGAAGCGTCAAATGTCACATCCGTCGGCCTGTCACGCCGACGCGAATGATACGCAAAACGTCAAATCATCCGTGCCGTCATCTGTGAAATGGTGCGTTCCTCAAGCCGTGCAAGTTCAGAGCGCGCGTTACCTGTCAAACGCACGCTCTAAACTTGCGTACCCAAGATGACAGAAAATAATAGCAGACTCGGCACTCGAGTGGCGTCGTCGCTAAGGGCAGGCTTCAAGTCCTACAACAATCAGTCGAACGCCAAAATTCTAATCGCTCTCATTTGAAAACTATTTGACAAAAAAAAACGCCTTGGCAGATTTACTCGGGGTACCCCCCTAAACCCGCCAGTTCCCAATGGGTACTGGGTATATATATATATATATATATATATATATATATATATATATATATATATATGAGGCATTCCATAGATTTTCAGCAAGGTCAAAACCCTCACTATTTTTCAGAGTCCTGCAATTTTTTTACTATCAAAAGGTACCTGCTAGGAGTGTCTGTGATTTTTTTCAGATTTTTTTTATGAGTCCTGCTGCAGATATCGCAATTTTTGAAAAATGAGAATCAGTTTTCAACTAGATGTACCTTAAAAACTATGGCCCCGGCAAAAACAATTATCGGACAAAATATTTTTGATTTTGGATGAACTTTTGACTTTAACAATTACATTTTTTTTTATCGTCAAACATTCTATAATAAATGAAAAAAATCGATTTTCAAAAAGTATGTCACGTTTGATTTTGCTCTAAATTTTTCTGAATTTTCTGTTCTTAGTGTGGACATACAGAAAAAATTGGCATCATGGGCCGCGAACTGGTTTAGAAGATATTGCATTTTTTTGTTGTTGTTATTCATCTTATCTTTATTTGTATCAGTCTGATTTGAATTAGTAGTGGACATAACTGAAAAATAACACTATAAAATGAAACTTCAAGCAGCTTAGGATGGTGTAATTGACGATTTCAAAATTTAATGCATTTCTAACTTTACATACTAGGTGAGAATAAAACACAATATTTATGACTAGTAAATGTTTTTTATTGCCCAGTATTAGCAAATCTTGTGAATTATTATATGTTTGTCATCCGTCGAATATAGTTTCGAAGTAATCGTGCCGTCTGTTCGCGGAATGAAAGCATGTTGCTTCTGGGATTTCTTGAGGGAGAAGATTTTTTCTTTGGTCAATAGATATTTGAATCGCCGATCAATTTAATCCGTCACTGATGGTTGGAATATTTATCGCGATTTTCGATGAACTTGCACTAGCATAACATACTTGCACCGTTAGAAGCCGAAAAGTGAAAATGAAGGTTATGAAATTTCACATACAATCATAACATCGAAACCGGTCAAGGAAATCGAGAACGTTTACTTCCGACCTTGCCGCCGGTGTCGCGTCGGTCGGGCGGGAAATTTGAAAATTTGAAAAAATCAATCTTATAACATACAAAACACTTTGATATATGTTTTTATGTGAAATTCAAAATTTCTCCCAATTAATGATCCAATTCATATCAATATAAAAGATTTAAAAAAAATGCAAATCAGCCTGTATCTTCTATACCAGTTCGCGGCCCATCTTGTCAATTTTTTCTGTATGTCTACACTAACAACAGAAAATTTAGAAAAATTTAGAGCAAAATCAAACATGACATACTTTTTGAAAATCGATTTTTTTCATTTATTATAGAATATTTGTACGAAAAAAAAAAAGTTTATTGTTAAAGTCAAAAGTTCGTTCAAATTCAAAAATATTTTGTCCCACAATTTTTTTTGCCTGGGCCATAGTTTTTAAGGTACATATAGTTAAAAACTGATTCTCATTTTTCAAAAATTGAGATATCTGGAGCAGGACTCTTAAAAAAAATCTGAAAAAAATCACAGACACTACTAGTAGGTGCCTTTTGATAACAAAAAAATTGCAGGACCCTGAAAAATAGTGAGGGTTTTGACCTTGCTGGAAACCTGTGGAATGCCTCATATATATATATATATATATATATATACACACACACACACACACACACACACACACACACACTAGGCCAAAGAATTAAAGGATATTGACAAAGTCCGCCAAGTTTAGGGTCATTTTCAAATAGCTGTAACTCCTCGAAAAATGGTCGTACAGCAAAATACAAAAAAGCAAATTGAAGGTGTGGATCTCTCAAGATCTTTGAGATCTAGAGCTCAAAAATTTTTCGCATTAGCCAATTTTAAGTAGCCATCAAAGAACCAAAGTAAAAAAAAATTTCAAAATTTTTGCTCATCTTTCACAGTCTGCACGGACTTTAATTATTTTTTTTTAAATGACCGGATTGATAGGATCGTCTAGCTGGACTCTTCTGCTTTAATTTGAGAGGTGGGAGAGCTCTACGATTTTTTCTCGCTGAGTTATTGATGTTGAAAGCAAAAATGACACTTTTGACTTTGATGACGGATTACTCGGAGACTAATGGTCACACAAAAAAAACCAGACGGTTTTAGAAACTTTTAAGTATGCTCTATAAGGTGCTTTTATCATTTCTTTTCAAGATTTTTTTTATGCGCGAAAATGGACTTAAAAAAAACGTGATAAATGGCAGATTTACGAATATTCTTTTAACTAAGAATGATTTTGCCTTTTTTACAATTATTATTATTTTTAATTATTTTAGTTATTAAAAATTGTGAGATTTTTTTTTATAGCCCTGAACGTTTTTCATGATACGACGAGTGATTGGAGTTGTTGTAATTCACAGTTCTTTGAATGAGTGCGTGTGTACAATTTGCATCCCTACGATACGATACGACACCCTACGCACACGTCCCACGATCATTAGATCAAGATTTTTTTATAAACATTTTATTCACCACCGGCATTAGCGTAACCTAAAACGTACCACGTAGAGGTTGCTCGGTTGGATTTACGCGTCTTTGTGTGTGTGTGTGTGTTCGGACAATTTTTCTTAAGGAATTGAGACCCTACGGCTCGTCATTGCCGCAGTTTTTAAAGACTCCAAACTCATTCCTTAAGTCACGCATATGGGTGTGGGTGTTTGTGTGTGTTTGTGTGTGTGTGCGTGTGTATGCATGCATGCGTACAACTCTTCTTATGGGTATGAGGCCCTACAGTTTGTCACTTCTGTGGTATTTTGACTCCAAACTCATCCCATAAGCCACGTACATTGTGGGTCATGGATTTTTTTTTTTAATTTTTTTTGTCAAAAAAAAATTTATTAATTTTTTTAAATTAATTATTTTTTGTCAAAAATTTTTTTCAATTAATTTTTTTTTCATTAAACAAAAATTTGTTCCCATTGTTCAACAATCAACATTTTTTAGCCCCAGAAATTCGGATCAGAGCCAAAAAAAATTGTGATTCTCAAAAAACGAATAAAACGTGGTAGATTAACCTTTAATCGATTTTTGGCAAAAACCAAAATTTCGATAATTCAGAACACAATGAAAAAAAATCGCATGGGTTTAAACTTTTGAGAGCTTTTTTAGGATACTTTGAGGTCCTAAAAAACCCGATTTTTTTTTATCTATTCAATATTCGCAAAATAATCCTTAGTTAAAAGAATATTCGTAAATATGCCATTTCCACGTTTTTTAAAATCCATTTTCCCGCATACAAAAAAAATCTTGATAAAAAAAATGATAAAAGCATCTTATAGAGAATACTTCAAAAGTTTCCAAAACCCTCTGTTTTTTTTCTGTGCGACCATTAGTCTCCGAGTAATCGGTCATCAAAGTCAAAAGTGTCATTTTTGCTTTGAACGTCGATAACTCAGCAAGAAAAAAACGTACAGAGCTCTCCCATCACTCAAATTAAAAGGGGAGGAATCCAGCTAGACGATCCTTGTAATCTGATCATTAAAAATTTTTTATTGTAGTCCGTGCAGAATGTGAAAGATGAGCATAAATATTGAAAATTTGTTCACTTTGGTTTTTTTTATGGCTACTAAAAATTGGCTAATGCGAAACAATGTTGAGCTCTAGATCTCAAAACTAGAGATTCACACCTTCAATTTTCTCCTTTTTATTTTGCTGTACGACCATTTTTCGAGGAGTTACAGCTATTTGAAAATGACCCTAAAATTGGCGGACTTTTTCAATATCCTTTAATTCTTTGGCCTAGTGTATATATAGATGAGAAAAAGTGTTAGGTGATACAAAAGAGGACGTATGTATCGTATGTTACGATACGACCGAGGGACTTTATTCAATTCAACAAATCGACGACTGTGGACCAATTTTAGTGGTAAAAAAATCGATCGGAAATTCGGGAGAATATTATGAGATCTCAAGATTGAGTAGATGGCTCCAAAAATGACCCAAACAAAATCGATAGAAACAAATAATATTTAATTGGTACAGTGTCATTAAATTTTCGATTCGTCGCCGCGTTTTCGCGTAATACCGAATGAAAGTTAAAACGGTATCTGCTAAAGCCCATATTACTGTGTAAAGAGTCGCGGCGTGTGGTTGGTGTCGGCGGTGCTCACAAGCAGTGGTGTCGCATCGAATCAGTGGTGTCGAATCGAATTTTTTTGTTTATTACTCGACGTTCAGATGCTGCCGCCTCTCTTGATAAAAGATATGATGTTTAAAAAGTATTTTCTATTATTATATCAAAAAAATATGCATTATGTTCGTTTATTGCAAGTTTTTAATTAGATAAATTTGAACGTTCGGTCACGTGAACGAAAACGCTCCAGAATTGTTTGGATCTCTAGTGACGTCGCATGCCAGTAAACAGATTGTCATTACGAGTCCTATGACAAGTAATGAGCGATTTTCTAGTGTATATCCGTGCTTTTTTAGTTCATTCATAGTTATTTGTAGTGATAGTTAACATATTAACAACTTTGAAATAAGAATGGAGACGAAGGTTTGCTGTGCGAGAACTCAGTGGCGGTCCTTCACCTTGTTTACTGGCATGTGACGTCACAGCCGTCACGTGACTACATATCCGACAACGAGAGCGTTTTGGCGGTCTACTATATTCAAATTTTATTGCCGATTTATATCGTAAATACTGACATTCACGGAGATAAAATATTATGAGCATAATATAGAATAATTAATAATTTGAGATGATTTTAATACAACAGTCAAATACCCTATCACAACCACGAACAAACAAATTATGACGATTTAAAGACGAAACGTCGAGTATTTAAAAACGAAAAAAAAAATGTATCTTGATTACCGTGACATTTAGGACATAGGGTCTAAGGCTAAAAAAAGTATCAAATTACCCCCCCCCCCTCTCCCCCAATCCCACAAAGAATGGTGGCTATGTAGACTCGTCGAAAACAATGTACTAAATGGGCATTACGCGAAAAAAGCGACGTTTCTCGGGCGTACCGCTGACGAGATTGTACATCGTGAGAATGATGTCGACGTCGTCGAGGTTACCGGCTCGCCAGCCTATCCTCATGTCCTTACGCTCGTCCTGGGAACCTGAAGATCAGCGCGCGAGCTCCTTTTCCCAATTTTCTGCAAATTATTCGTACCGTTTTTACTATTTCCTCGTAAACAAAATAGATCTGCAAAAATCGAGGCTGTAATATATGGACGACCCCTTACAAGTTTTATTTAACTTGACTTCGTGTGAGATGCAAAAGGGAAAATCGATACATCACCCACTTTCCGACTACTTAGAGCTCTGGAATTTTGCAAACATGCATCTAAGAGGTCACAATGCATGATTTAATAAATGTCCACAAAATGTCAAACTTTTCATGTACAATAAAAATTAGTGATATCTAATCATCCATATAAAATACAAACATCCATATAAAACACAAACAAAAATGTTGTGACGTATTAAGGTAGTTCTGTAGGTACACGGATGAGTCAAAAGTTTCGGTCCAAGCGTATAGTAACATCCAATGCCTATACAATGCTGTTGGTTGTACATTCTTGACAGAGCTTGTACCCTCTATATGTCCTACACAGTCGCACCTCATGCAAAGATAGGTCTCATACTCTTATAGAGAGCGGCGCTGTAATCGTGGCAGCTTCCTACGATCTGTCTTTTGCGAAATACTTTATATAAATTTAAAAAGCGTGAAAATGTCAACCCAAATGCGATACAAAGGAAAGTTTGCAAGAAAAAAGGCGCTTGCTAAAAGACTGAAAGATGTGTTAAGCAAATGCGGCTAAACGCGATGAGAATAACCATAACCTCAACGATCAGCAACAAAAATTCGCTGCCGAAGGACGTGGATTTACAACATCTTATCGACAGTTTAAATTGTATTTGCCGTAACAAAGACAAATATATGCATAAATATATGCATAAATTGAACAAATTAAATTTGTTTGCAGAATAAATTTATTCCACATCCGTCTCAGAATTACTAAAAGTCGGGGAAAAAAACACTCTTCGACATCCCAGACCACGCGCCGATCAGCTGGCTGCAGCGTACACTGTTGCCATTCATGTACCGATGGTTGGGCCCGAGTTTGGTGCGGAATAAAATTACCACTTTTCATAAGTCGATATCTCCGAAACTAAATGGTCGAAGTTTGTCATTTTTTAAAAATCAATCCCACACTAGTTTTGCCTACACGTGTGTGTCTATTTTTAAATCCTAAGATTCGCTTAGAACCTATATCGAGAAATGCGAGCAAACTCCTATGGGTGTACGTGTTAGGTATAGGGATGGCGTACAAAAATACCCACATTCAATTGCAATTATCTCATGAACTAAACGGTGAATCGAATTAAATTTTTGGGCATCAGTCCACGAAGGTCATATCTACACCATACTTAGATTTCAGCCAATTCCTAAGATTTGACAAAAACTACAGAACTACCTTAAAGGAAAACTTTCGCCTAAGACTTTAAATAATCATATCTCAATTACCATGGCACTTTGGATATGGGGTTTAAGGGTGGAAAAAACTAGGAAATGACATCCTCTATCCCCAAAAAATGGTGTCGGAACATGCATCGAACACCCTGTAGTTTCAATTTTTCGGTCTCCGCTTATATCGATGTCGACGTCCCTTTTCCCGTTCTTTCGTCTCGTCGCCTTCCGAGTCGGCATCTTTCGGCCCATGGGAGTTCTCGATCTCGCTGTCACTGTCCTTGATACGATCAACGATCTTATATTGCGTTTGAACTCTGGAAACGGTCTAATTACCATCGTCGTCCGCTAAAAGAAGACAACATGAGACGTTCGTACCTTATTTACCTCAATGTCGATGAAGATTGCGAACGATCGAATATAAACGAATAACCCGGACGCTAGCAATTGCGGAAGATGCAAAATTTTCTCACATAAGTGGCTTTCTTTGGAAACGAAATTTGCGAATATTTGTTAGGAGTCCTTCGTTGAAGACCTCTTTCCCCAAGACCGTTACGAAGACCTTCGTCCTCAAGTATCGCGTACCAGTATTCGGTGACCGTTCTTTTTTTCGTTTTCTCCGTATACCCGGCGGTCCCCGACAAATGTATAACGAAAAGTGTTTTTCAGCGTTCGCGCCGGGATCCGCGGTGAGAATCTGCGAGTATACTATCCAATTTTCGTTTAAATGTTACGACGTATACGGGGGTCGTATGCAAATAAATAAATGTTGTAACCGCAAATAGGGCGGTTTTTTTGCACTTATCCACTTTCACTGCTTTGACACATTCACTGATTGTCGGCTTTTACGCTCTAACCCTACTTAGAGGTTACAGCAGGCAGAAGCCATATATTCGAAGAACCCGGCTGTTGACGTTCCTAGCGTGCCATCATTTGTTTGGAGCAGTGTTGCCCGGGTAACGCGAGGAAGCGCAGAGCGAGTCGACAAACGGTGCACTTCAGGGTGAAACGCGGCGTTTCAGCGTGAAGTGAATCTAGAACGATTCTGAGGTGTTGAAGAATTTTTGTAATAAAAAATTCGCTCGAAAATTCAACCGAATATTTCGAGATCTCAAGATTGAGTAGATAAAAAGAAAATGTGAGCACCACGCTCACATTTTCGTTTTATTACTTGGCGTCAAGATGCTACCGCGCCTCTTGATGCTGCAATCATCGCACGTAAATTACGTGAAGAAAATTTGACTGACATTATTCAAAGTACTGTTTTACGTAGACTGACAACAGTCGGACTTTTTGGACATGTTGGAGTTAAAAAACCGCTAATCAGTAAAAAAATAAGAAGGCCAGATTATAATTCGTGAAAAGATACCAGAGCTGGACTGTTGAAGATTGGAAAAAAGTGCTGGTCTCACAAGGAACATCCCTCAGGTGTCCGCCTCCGATTTTGTTGAAACTCATATATGTGATAGAGCATCGAAAACTTTGAGACATGTATTTTTTTTATCGGCGGAAAAACGGATTTAAGGGGGGAAACCGCCCCTCAAAGAAAGGCGTGTCGAGGGGCGATTTTGCAGTTTCACCCAGAAGCAATCCACCAATCTGAATGAAACAAAAGCGAAAATTCTTCTAATAAAAAGCGATGAAAAATCCACTATGAAAATGTTAAGAAAAAATTAAATTAGGGGGTAAACCACCCCTCGATTTGCCTTTTTTCACCCCACACTTAAGAGGGTTGTATGCAAATTAATAAAACAGGTATCATTTTGAAGGGCAATTAAAATTAAAGTTGACGGGTTTTTGCGTTTTGGCGGCATAGAAAATTTAAGGGGGTAAACCACCCCTAACATAAATTTATTTATCATGGTCGTTTTTTCTGTGTTTATAGTATATCCGCTGATTTTAAATACTTCTATAAGCTACAATTTAATGTTTTATCATATTTCAAAATGATTACATTCGTCTTAAGGGGTAACTACCCCTCTGACGAGAAACATCATTGAAGTATCCGCTTTCGATTTCGTTAAAACTCATATATGTGGTAAAGCATTGCAAACTATTAAACATGTTTTTTTTTGTCTCGGCAGAAAAACGGTGTTAGGGGATGAAACCACCCCTCAAAGTTTCTCCCACAAGCAGTCCACCGATCTGAATGAAACAAAACCGAAAATTCCTCTACTATTAAGCGATGAAAAATCCACTACAAGAGTGTTGGTTAGAAACATAATTAAGGGGTAAACCACCCCTCCATTTGCCGTTTTTCACTCACGCTTAAGAGGGTTGTATAAAAATTAATAAAACAGGTATCATTTCGAAGGGGAATCAAAATTCAAGTTGACGCGTTTTTGCGTTTCAGCGGGACAGCAAATTTAAGGGGTAATAATTTCCAGAATAAGTTATATGGCTCACTTCGTATATTTCGGAACGATGATGCGCCTGGATCAAGCGATAATTTAGCCAGCGACGTAGTTTTGTGGAGGAATGTATATTTTTATTATTTTGCCGTTTATTTAACTAAACATATTAATGAAACTGAGGGTTTTACAGTAGGTTAACGAACATGTTTTTAATATATTTTGACATATTTCATTTGGCAATCATATCAGCTGATTTAATTAATAGTACTTGTGAAAAGTATCGCAGTCATATACCGTCAAATCATTTTCTTGTGATATATACTTTTTTTTCTAGTCTATCAACTATCAACCATAGACAATCATGGCTCATAATTCCTGCAATAATGATAATCGTCAAAAAAATGAAACGATAATCGTCAAAAATGCTTTTCACCCCACGCTTAAGAGGGTTGTATGAAAATTAATAAAACAGGTATCATTTTGAAGGGGAATCAAAATTCAAGTAGACGCGTTTTTGCGTTTCAGCGGGACAGCAAATTTAAGGGGGTAAACCACCCCTAACATAAATTTGTTCATTTCCATTCATTTAAAAAACCAGAAGATTTTGAAAATCCTGTTACCTTTGGTTTTGGTGAATCGAACACACATTGTGAAATACCCGGTTGCAATAATTTGGCCATTATCAGATGTGCATGGTGCAAAAAGTCGTTTTGTTTAAAGCATTTTTTTGACGATTATCATTATTGCAGGAATTATGAGCCATGATTGTTGATGGTTGATAGTTGATAGACTAGAAAAAAAATTATATATCACAAGAAAATGATTTGACGGCATATGACTGCGATACTTTTCACAAGTACTATTAATTAAATCAGCTGATACGATTCCCAAATGAAATATGTAAAAATATATTAAAAACATGTTCGTTAATCTACTGTAAAACCCTCAGTTTCATTGATATGTTTAATTAAATAAACGGTAAAATAATAAAAATATACATTCCTCCACAAAACTACGTCGCTGGCTAAATTATCGCTTGATCCAGGCGCATCATCGTTCTGAAATATACGAAGTGAGCCTTATAACTTATTCTGGAAATGATTATAATTAATGATATAGTAGAAGTGTATGTTTATTCCTATGGAGATGCTTAATGGACGTGCAAATTAAAAGCGGAACCGTTTCGACACGAAAATATGAGTCTTATGAGTAAGGGGTAGCCCCACGTCCCCACTCCCAAAGTACCGCTCCTAAAGCTCAAAACGAATATGCCTGCACACACAAACATAAAATTGATATTACCGATGAAATGAAAACAGTTTTAACGAAATTCGTGAAACCTTTCGCGAAACTTCAAACGAAAAGCAATTAGAGGGGGTAGTTTACCCTTAAAAAGTAAAAATTTAAAAACGCGGGAGATTATTTTGAATCCGCGGATACATGTTAAACACAGAAAACACGACGGTAATGAACAAATTTATGTTAGGGGTGGTTGACCCCCTTAAATTTGCTGTCCCGCTGAAACGCAAAAACGCGTCAACTTGAATTTTGATTCTCCTTCAAAATGATACCTGTTTTATTAATTTTTATACAGCCCTCTTAAGCGTGGGGTGAAAAACGGCAAATGGAGGAGTGGTTTACCCCTTAATTATATTTCTAATCAACACTCTTGTAGTGGATTTTTCATCGCTTAATATTAGAGGAATTTTCGATTTTTTTTCATTCAGATCGGTGGACTGCTTGTGGGAGAAACTTTAAGGGGTGGTTTCATCCCCTAACACCGTTTTTCTGCCGAGACAAAAAAAACATGTTTAATAGTTTGCAATGCTTTACCACATATATGAGTTTCAACGAAATCGAAAGCGGATACTTCAATGATGTTTCTTGTCAGAGGGGTAGTTACCCCTTAAGACGAATGTAATAATTTTGAAATATGATAAAACATTAAATTGTAGCTTATAGAAGTATTTAAAATCAGCGGATATACTTTAAACACAGAAAAAACGACCATGATAAATAAATTTATGTTAGGGGTGGTTTACCCCCTTAAATTTGCTATGCCGCCAAAACGCAAAAACCCGTCAACTTTAATTTTAATTGCCCTTCAAAATAATACCTGTTTTATTAATTTGCATACAACCCTCTTAAGTGTGGGGTGAAAAAAAGGCAAATTGAGGGGTGGTTTACCCCCTAATTTAATTTTTTCTTAACATTTTCATAGTGGATTTTTCATCGCTTTTCATTAGAAGAATTTTCGTTTTTGTTTCATTCAGATCGGTGGATTGCTTCTGGGTGAAACTGTAAAATCACCCCTCGACACGCCTTTCTTTGAGGGGCGGTTTCCCCCCTTAAATCCATTTTTCCGCCGATAAAAAAAAATACGTGTCTCAAAGTTTTCGATGCTCTATCACATATATGAGTTTCAACAAAATCGGAGGCGGACACCTGAGGGATGTTCCTTGTCAGATGAAACTAAAATCAATTTGTTTGAAAATGATGGGAGAAGGTACGTTCGACGACCAAAAGGAACTAGAAATGATTCGCGATATCAAACACCAACTGTGAAACACGGCGGAGGTAGCATTATGCTATGGGGTGCATTCTCTTGGAAAGGCGTCGGTCCAATCTTTAAAATTGAAGGCACTATGAACTCTGCTATGTATAGAGATATATTAAAAGAAATGCTACCTTATGCTCGTCAGAATATGCCACGAGGTTGGATTTTTCAGCAAGATAATGATCCAAAACATCGATCACAGCTCCTTCAGCAGGTTTTTAGCAAGAAAAATATTCGAGTTTTAGAGTGGCCGAGTCAATCTCCGGATTTGAATCCCATAGAACATTTATGGTAAGAGTTTAAACTAAGAGCAGGAACTGAACATTTTGCCAATAAAGCACTCTCGGCCTTTATTCGTGATCGTGAGATAGAAAGGTTATACTTTTCCAAACTCACATACTCAATATTCCTGTTACACTTGAAACAAAATTAACTGCTGAAAATGAATTAAAAAAAATGTTATATTTATATTTAAAGGTTTTAAGAACGTTTTTAAAAATTTGGCACGTGACCCGAATATTTTTAATGATAATAATAATATTAGAACATTTTAAAAAATGAATAAATTAATTTTGTAATATTATAAATATCATAAATAAAACATTATAAATGAATACCGGTGCGATGGTCTAGTGGTTAGCGTGCTCGCCATTAAACCAGCGGACCAGGAGGTCCCGGGTTCGAATCCCAGTCGCGTACATTTCGTCGTGAAATGTTTTTCTTCGGCATTTCGCGGCGAAATAAGACTAGTTCCACGACTGGGAGGTGAACTCGATGACCGGCTGTATTGGTATAGGTTTTCCGCAGTTTCCCTATACCCATGACAGAAATGTCATGATGAATATAATACAGAGGGGCAAGTCAGCTGCGGCCGCAAGAGGGGGGACAGGGAGAAAGATGGAGAAAAAAGGAGTAAACAGTAGAGGAAAGAACGGTCATAATGATGGGAAAGAATAGGTAACAAACGCGACAAGCGTGTACCTAAGGAAAAAACCAATAAAAAAAACATTATAAATGATTTTAAAAAAATAATAAATAAACCAAAATAAATTTAAAAGAATGAAAAATATATATACGGGGTCCCTCTTATCTCTGCCACTCGAAATAACTCGGTAATTATCGATGTCACAAAAAAATGTTCCAGACAAAATTTGTACGGTGTGATGGGGGCCATCAAATGCAACCAATTTTTTTTATTTTGGTGGAGGCGCTGTGAGGCACTGGAGGCACAGTGAAGGCCACCGTCACTTTTCTAAATGGAATGGGTGATTCACGCAAAGCGGAATACCGTAATATCGCTGCTGAACACAATATTGTATTACATAGTTGAACTCGTTTGAATATCGGCTATAAAATGCAAGGAAAAAAGTAAGTAATTTCATTTAAAAAGAAGGTTTCGCTGCTCTAAAACCTTATATAAAAAGGATCCTTAGAAATTGTCATAACGCGGTTAATTTTTGCAATTTTTACAAAATTTTTGTTACGAATCAAATTTAAGACCCTAGGCTATGCAATAAAAAATCGTATTTTTGACCTTTCCATACTTACAACGCGATATTTAATCCGAAAAAAAATATTTCGGCTAAAAAATGTGACGACTTGTATTTTTTTGTTCGTGATTTTCTTCTAGATTTCTAGATAGAATATTTTAGACTTCCAGATAGAATCTCCGATATTCCTAGATATCCAAAATCGTCATCACTCGGTCAAATTTTTAAATGGTTACATAATCTTTGTCACAAATTAAAGACCCTAGGCTTTAAACTTATGCGATAAAAATCGTATTCCCTAAGTTCCAAGCTCATGTAGACCCCTTGCATGGAGCACAATGCCTATTTGGCGAAATACAAGTATATATCTATGTGAATCGTACGAAAGTAAACACACCGAACGATTCATTCGAGCCAACGAAATTCAATCAAGTAAAAGCCGCGTTCTCCACCCCTGGCAGTCCACCACGCAGGCACTTATACGCGTCGTTTTTGTTGCTGTTCCGGTCGAGTTGACCCTCTGTCATGGCCACGCGCCATCGTTTTTTAACTTCCTTCCGGTCTCGTCCTCACCTCTTTTTGGGTTTTTCCGGAGTTATGCCCCCGGAAAACGACGGGATACGTAAGAAATAGAGCAGTACGATCGAGGGCAAGGGCGAATTAATTCGAACGGATCGGGGACATTCGGTGACTTTAATTTCTCTCGTACATTTTTTTTCTCGACATCACTTCCAGACTCCAGTTCCAAGGATCTTAGCGCATCTTGATGGGTGTCCTTATGGAGAAGGGAAATTCACTGATCACATCAGGACGTAAGCAAACTTTTGGTTGAATGTACCGTGTCACTGTTAAGAATTTTCAGAACTTGGAGAGCTAAAAACACATTGGCGAAAATTTGTATAAGACATATCGACGTACCCTCAATTTTGTGAGTGGTTGCTCATGATTAGTCGAGTGCCTCGCAACAGACTTGGTAATTGAACATCTCGTAATACGACATGACGATATGCAATATACTTTTTACATTTTTTATTGAGATCTGTCAAATGGCGATATGACATCTGATGGCGGAAAATAAAAGTACATTCGGGGCAAAGCTTTCAGTAGCAATTACACGTAGGCGTGCGATAAAAGTATTGAATTTCAATTAAAAACATCAAATCGGTAAAAGTGGAATGCGTGAGGTTTTCTCCGCGTAAAAACTACCAAAAGAACATTAAATGTACTGGGAAAGATTGCAAAAGCACTTCGAGTAAGGAGTGGGAAGTCCCTTTCCACAAGTTTTCCATTGCAAAGAAACGCTTTGTGTACGTGAAAAATTATTTCGGAAATGTACAATAAACCGATCAATTAGAGGCTTGGATGAGAGCCTTAAAAATTAAAAAGGTGAATTGAGGCATGAAAGTGTGCACACACTGCATTTCCGGAAGGACGATTATATACTACCGGGTACGTAACCTTAAAAAAGCTAAAGGAGTAAAGGCGGCTTTATTCATTTAAAAAACTAACATTATGCTCGAATTTCGTCTTTTATTTTATATACAGTTACATGTAAAAGTGCCCGGCCAAAGATAATTTTATGATGGAGTAACGTTTAAAGGATGCAAAATGGAAACACAAACATATCATCGTAAAGTTCTTTTATTATGCAATCGAAACGTGTTATTGAAAAATTATCAGGTTGATAAAAAAGTTTTGTCGCAAAAATTTTAAAAATGTCTTTTTACGTATTGACTCAATATGACATCGAGCTATGTCGAGAATATTCTAGAATGTTTTCTACTCTTCCGCGTGACAGGGTATAAAAGGGCGAGCGCGCGTTCTAGTGGACAGAAATGGCTTCGATCTCGCAGGAGCAACTTCGAGCGATCATTTTTTACGAGTGGCGGCGCGGCACGAACGCAAGCACAACTGCTAAAAATATACAGGATGCATTCAGCGAGAACGTAGTTTCTTATCGAACAGTCCAGCGTTGGTTCAATCGTTTTAAATCTGGAGACACAAGCCTTGAAGATAAGGAACGTTCCGGACGACCGTCGACCATCGTTTATGAAGCATTACTCCGCTGCATCAAAGAAAAACCGGAAGCAAGTACGCACGAGCTAGCAAGAGAACTTGGCTGCACCCAACCGTCAATAGTCAATCACTTACACAACTTGGGATACAGGAAGGTTCTAGCTCAATGGATACCACACCGTCTCACCGACGACAATAAGAACTGTCGCGTGACCATCTGCCAGTCTCTCCTGCTTCGCCACCATCGCAAGGAGTTTTTAGAAGATCTTGTGACGGGAGATGAAAGCTGGGTCTTGTATGATAACAGAACGCGTTTAGCCTACTGGCTTCCTATCGGAGAAAAACCGCCACACCAACCGAAATCTGATCGTCACTCACAAAAGGTTTTGTTGTGCTGTTTCTGGGACGCAAAGGGAATGCTGTTTCACAATTTTCTCCCTATAGGTAAGACGATCACCTCTACACGATACATCGAGAATCTCCAGGAATTGGCAAAAGCTATAAGAAAAAAACGGCCAAGACGCGCGACTGTGCACCTTCTCCACGACAACGCGAGACCCCATGTCGCAAAGGAAACCCACAAAACAATCACTGAGCTTCACTGGAATACCGTTCCTCATCCACCATACACTCCCGACATCGCGCCATCTGACTACCATTTGTTCAGACATTTGAAGGCATATTTGAGAAAAGAAACTTTCGAAAACGTCGACGATCTCAGAAGGGATATTTCAAATTTCTTTGAGTTCCAGCCGCCGCAGTTTTGGGCAAAGGGAATAAATGAGTTGCCAACTAGATGGTCGAGTGTCATAGAAACCGATGGCGAATATATTGTTGATTAGAAATGTTTTGTATAAGATATATAAATAAATAAATTATATTGAAATTATTGCGACAAAACTTTTTTATCAACCTGATATACATAACTATTCATAATTATTAATAACCAAAAACAACAATTTTCGCTTTTTCATAACTATCCGGCCAAGTATGAATTACGCACTCTATACAAAGAAAAAATATAGTAACTCAAGAAAAAAAATTGAAAACGGTAATAAATGTAAGATTTTCATCAATACTTGGTAGCCATGCCCTTCGAAGCTATCACGGCAGCACATCGGTGAGGCATCGATTCAATACGTTTGATGATTCTATCTTGAGAGATATTTTTCCACTCTTCTTGAACTTTTCCCCACACAGCGGCTTTATTGGCATAATGTTCAGTTCCTACTCTTAGTTTGAACTCGTGTCATAAATGTTCTATGGGATTCAAGTACGGAGATTGACTTGGCCACTGTAAAACTTGAATATTTTTCTTGCTAAAAACCTGCTGAAGGAGCTGTGATCCATGTTTTGGATCATATCTTGCTGAAAAATCCATCCTCTTGGCATTTTCTGACGAGCATAAGGAAGCATTTATTTTAATATAATATCTCTATACATAGCAGAGTTCATAGTGCCTTCAATTGTAAAAATTGGACCGACGCCTTTTCAAGAGAATGCACCCCATAGCATAATGCTACCTCCACCGTGAATTTATCGAGTAGCCTCCATTTTGTCTCGACGCTCATCGTTCTCTGTTGTACACGAACGTTCCGAAAGTAGCTACGGTTCATCTTGTATAATTAGAGAATATTGAACGATAAGACCTGGGCCTTTTCACTGTCGGATATCAATTAAGAAGTGGAGGGATTTTGTTTAACGAGCACGCCATCAATGGGCAGTTATTGGCGATATCAACCGCCATTTGATGTACCTGAGGTCGACGAACCCCCCGTGACGGAGTGCACTGCAAAAATGCGTTTGCCTTCGCAAATACAGTCGAACCTCGATATAACGAAATCCTTGATACAACGAAGATTTGTCCATTCCCTTCCGATAGGCACTCGACACCTTGATACAACAACATAATCATATCCATTATGCTCTAATTGCTAATTGCTTGCACGAAATGCTGTAATTTAGACCTTTATTTCTTTTGAAAATATTCCCATATTTATAATACTAATATATTTTTTTCAAACAACATTTTAAGGACCATGATTTCGGTATAACAAAACCCCAATATAACGAAAACTCGAAACAATGATCTTCCCTTCAGATTCTTTATATCGAGGTTCAATTGTATAAATATTACCATATTTACTTACATGTACAGGGTGTCTCAGATTATGTCTTACAAGCTTATATTTCGGAAAGTACGGATCATCAAGAAAACTGTTTCAGAAAGTTGTTTCGTTCGAAGAGGGGAAAAAAGATAGCAACGCCAATTGACCTCGGGTATAACCGCTAACGTCATGTAAACGTCAATTTAGCAATTTTCAATTAAAACCCTTATTTTTCATTGAATATTCTTATGGCTTGCCAAGAGAGGTTTGTAAAATACTATGCGGAAGTATTTTTTCATCGAGTATTTGTTCAGTTGTGAGATTCGTCAGTTACAATATTGTCGGTATCAGCATTACTGATACCGATAAAAGTCTTCGACAAAAAAATACTTATCTTTATGTTTCGACTCTGAAGCTAAGCTATGAGAATATACCCGTACAATGAAAAATAAGGGTTATGATTAAACATTTCAAAGTTGACCTTCGCATGACCTTGGTGGTTATGTCCAAGGTTAAATTGGCATTGCTATCTTTTTCCCCTCTTGCAACGAAACCACTTTTATTTAAAATATTTTTCATCATAGTCCATACTTTCCGAGATATAAGTTTGTAACACTGTATCTGGGAGACTCTTTATTTGCCATCAATGTGTACACCTGATCATTTCAATATCGGCCATTCTCCCACGTATCTCTGCTGTACTCATCTCCGGCATGTTTTTATAACGTCAAAAGAGTGAATAATAAAATAAAAATACAAAGAGGGAAAGCGATGAAAAGTCCGCGTAGCTGATGGACAATAGAAAGAACAAAAATTGGGTGCCCGACAGGAAAATGAAAGATTGGAGACGACGATATTGCACCAGCGATTATGAGGACGAGCAAGGATGTTTTTCGTTCGATCCAGCAGTCACCCTCAGCCCGCATCGATATTCCGAGATGGAGTGGCATGGGGCGGTGAGTCGACAACCGGAAATCGGGTTCCCGTCGCGGATGGGGCGCTCAGACCGTATCTCAGATGAGACACCCTGCACGCGCCTCAAGTCCAGCCTCTCTGTCATTCTTATTACCAAATCAAATTGAATCCGGCCAACCTCCAATAATGACTTTTCGTTGAAGAACTACGTGGAAGAATTTTTTCTCTTCTCATTGTCAACGTTCCATTCTTTTTAAATTAATACACATCTATAAATATATACAGGGTGTCTCATTTATATCGAGTCATGGAAATAACTCGAAAACAAAGAAGAAATGCGAAACATTGTCGAAACATTTGTGCAACAGTTTCGAAGGATGAATAAAATGGCATAACTCTTTTTTCATTTGGTCAACGTCGTCAAGGTCATTTCAAGGTGAACTTCGTTTTCTCAATAGAAACCTATGGGGTATTCCATGCGTAGCGAGACAGGTTGCGGGCGCGGGTTTTAAAGTTTTTCGTCCGTTAATATATCGTTTTCTTATATCATATAAAAACTTCCATATAGTTATCAACCCCAATTAAAACTTGGCTTTTGTTAAGTCCTAATCGAAAAATAAAAAAATTGAATATTTTACATACCTTTAATTGTGTGTCCCTTAAGTGTCAATACAGCAAAAATTAAATCTGACCAGCGCTTTATAACCGGAAAAAGCGCTCTTTTAAATAAAGCTAATGGAATATTAATCCGATTTGTAAAGAAAATTGTGTAGCCAAAAAACGGAGAAAAAACCTGTTTTTATTTTTTTTCGGCCCTTAGGGTCTACTGAATTTTATCAAAAATTTTACTGAACATAGTTTAACACGAGAGAAACGTTCGGTAAAATTTTCAGCTTGCCTTTATTTCTTGTTCACTGGCAATAAAATTAATAAGTTGTCTTAAACAATTAAATTGCATTAATATTGTGTTGCGAGAACTCCAATGAAGTGAAAATGTGACTCAATGTGAATATTAATACTGTACCAGTTTAGCATTGGTAAAATGTATGAAATCTATTATTCCGACATGAAATATTCTCTTCGTTAGTATATGGTGGCCCTGAAAAGGGTCGTTTTTTGCAGTGTTTTAACGCTTCACGATAACTTTCATGACCGGTGCTGTAGAAGAGGAATATGTTTTGAAATTAATTTTTTTATCTTCAGTTGGTATGGCTGCGTGAAACTTCAGTGTCCCGGATACGGTTGTAGCCTTCGCATACCGTTCCTTAAAAAATGTCACTGTTGGATCATACTCGCTTCTCGCGCTAAAGCAAAAGTCGATACCTTTGATATTCTGCTTCGCCCAATCGAAAAGTCGTTGTGGTGTCAAAATCGGTCTCTCTGGAGATAGTTGAAGGCTTGCACGTGTGGCAAGTCTCTTTACTGTGCCTGATATTCCGTCACAAGCACCTTTTCCATGCGCTGTGGCAAAGAAATGCCATTCGGCATCCACACCGAAGTCTTCTTTGTGATAAACCAAGTTGTTGAAGTTTTTACAATTTTTGTATTGCTGTGGGGCTCCATCGGAAAAGTAATAATTTTTTTTACCGAAAATTGGACTTTTAAGTATTGAACGAGAATCCGTTGAAAGGCATACACTGAACTCGTTACGTGATCAAGACAATCAGAGTTTTTTTTGACAATTCCATTTTCGGACCTATAATAAATCACGAACGGGTGAATCGTTGCCTGGTCATTATTCCAGTGAAATCCCTGAGAAGCGTCCTGTGCAACGAATGCGTAATTCTGGGCAAAGTTCAAATCGACGACGAATTCTCCTTCTTAAGGATTTTTCTTGATCGTGCGGTGGTACGACGCTTGTTGCTTTGCGATAAAATCGTGAAGAAGCAACGTTTTTAACTCAGAACATAAAGTATCTCCGAAGTCATCCGCAGACATCTGCACAGTTTCGAACGTTGATCTGTCTACTGAAATCCAACGAGAAAATTTGATTGTGTTAATCATCGCGTCATCAAACTTCATTTTAAGCATCTCGGTCAATGGTTCGGTGCTGGGACATTGTTTGCACGTACTTGAAAAACATTCTACCGTGGGGTCTTTGCACACTATAAATTTCAAGCAATCCTTGTAATCATTCAGCGGGACGATCCAGTCTGAAGTGAGCTGTCCGATTCTGCAAGCATCGAGCTTCAGTTTAACATTGTGGTGTGAAGTACAAACGTACACAGTATGCGCACCACTCTGCTCCGCTAGAACGCAGAACGGTGGTCGTAAAGTAGCGAATCGTGAAAATCCAATTTTCATGTCTGGTTGCTTGTCTCGAAAATTCCGATACATCTCTTTCAGATTGCAGAGAACTAATCTCTTCTGCGTTCTTTCGCGCAGGCCAGAAGGTTGCTTAACAGAGACGAAATCTTTTTTTCCTGCTAGGATACGACTATTCTCGTCGTTGTTGTTGAAGTGGTTGAATCAAGTACATTTACAGCTTTGGCAGTAGGCGTCGATAATACTCCCGTTTCAGAGCATAGTTGTTTAGCGATTTGTGCCATCCGTTTACTTGTATTAAACTCACAAGGAACCGTTGCGAGGTCGATGTCTCCGATTTCGATGAAATTTGGCATGCTTGTAAAATGGGTAAAAATAGGCGACACGTGTTTTTTTTATATCGGCGGAACCCGATTTTTTAAGGGTTGAAAAGCACCCTCGAAAATTGGTGTGTTTTTCGTCGATAACGTTTTAACGGTACGAGATATGAAAAAACTTCAAATTGCAACAATGTTTATTTTTTCGTGTACTATACATTGGAGATGAGAACGATGCAGATAGCAACAAATTTCATATTGTTTATTGCAAAAATGCAATTTTTTCAACCGTATCTCCGAGAATTTTTTATCGATTGAGATGTAAATTTGCATACATGTAGAGAATGAAAAAGTGCGGATACGGATTTTTTCTTTTTCCGATATCTCACAATTAAGGGGTTGAAACTGCCCGTCGATTTTTTTGCCGAGAGTATCGTATAATCAGCTAGCCTTTTGGCATTTCGGTCTAAATTCACGTCAATATATGTTCGTGTTATGACGCAATTGCATATTTGTAACATTCCAGCCCCCCCTCCCCCCCAACAGTCCCCCTCTCGAAAGACAAACGTTCAAAGTTCTTACCGTGCGGCATGGACGAAAATTTGTAGAAACAAAAATGGGTAACAAAGAAAGTACAATCAGTCAAAATAGTCGATACACACTTTCTCGTTTTGGCGGAACGACATTCTGAAGGGGTCAACGCACCCTTAAAAACTTCGTTCTTTCCATAGCTCGTGAACTGGCCGAAATAAAAATAAAGTTCGAAAGGAAAAAATGTTGTATTCTTCGACTACTAGACGTACATGATGATAATGATGAGTACATCAATAAATGGCGTGTTGTGTATTGCAATACATCGTGAATTACTTGTGAAAAATCACTCTTCAGTTTTCCTAATATGGGCAGAGGCAAGGATCGCTATCACGGACTGACTTCGTGTTTCGGGAAGCAACTGGATTACAATAGTATATTTACGAAGAAATTCTCCCCCGCCACGTACTGTCTTCGAAGATTACAACACAATCGGAAAAGTGTTCTCACGCTTACTCATTTAGGAAACGTTTCAACTCTATGTTTTTTATGGATTATACTTATTACAATAATGATAGTCATGATAAAAGTGTTTGAAACAAAGAGATTTCTTACACCATGCACAAGTGATAATAGCTGCTTCGCCGCATATATCGCATGTCGGTACATTTTGTGAAAAGCAAAATTCTACCGGATTTTCGAAGTTTGGTGGTCTTCCTTCTTCGTACCAGCTTTTGTACCACGCATATTTGAAAAGGTTTGTAAACCGTGGAGAAGAAAACTGGTTGTGTGTAAGAGATTGTAATTTAACGATATTGTCTCTCAAATGCAGATTGAGGTCGTAATTGTGTAATATTACTGCGTCAGAAAAGTGGTTGACGAAGTTTTTCCATACACGGAAGCCATAAACACCAAGGGGCTGTATCATTCCAGTCGTACCTACAGGAATCATTAATTATCATATGAACTAATTGTCTACAGAAATAATGGAACTGGTGCAATATATTTACCTGCTGGAATGGTTAAAACTTTAATATATTTCCCTTGCATATCCATTTCTTTAAATGCAGTTGGACATTGACCGCTCCAAGAATCCAGAAGTATTAACGATTTTGGACCCGTATTGGGAAATATACTTCTTGGAACCATCGCTTGAAATGATTAGTCGTCAATTTTTCAGATTTCGAAGCCAATATAAATATATTTTCGGCTCTGAACATAGTTTGTTCCACCCGAGGACCAAATTTGCCAGTAGGTTCGTTTAAAACGATCAACATAGGTGCCAAAACGTTGCCGCTCGCAGAAACCAAAGGCTGTATAGTATAACTGTGTCTTTTCGATTGCACGACTGTCTCACCGGATTTCTGCCCTTCTTTCGCCAATGTGCGGCCTGTATGTAGCTCTAAATTGAATCCACTCTGATCAGAATTAAATGTGTTTTCAGGCCCAACGTTGGCTATGTTGACTTCCACCACTTTTATAAATTCGATAGCTTTGTTTTGAAGTGTATCAGAGTTTAATACCTGTTGTTTTGTTAAATATTTAGTAATCTTCCGTGACACAATTCCATGTTGGTTTTTGAATGTCCTTAGCCAAGAAGCCGATGCTTGGAAATTTACGGCTGGTATTTCTACAATTTCTCGTGCACATTAGGCCCATCGTTGAAGATCTATATCATGGACAGGCAGCCTTTTGTCCAAAGCATCATTAAAATTGTTTAACGTGTAGTGAGCTATCTTTGT
This sequence comes from Ophion slaviceki, assembly GCA_944452715.1. NCBI lineage: Eukaryota > Metazoa > Arthropoda > Insecta > Hymenoptera > Ichneumonidae > Ophion > Ophion slaviceki. The sequence continues at coordinate 59,456,709 of OX101783.1, read as the reverse complement.
TAACTTTTCTTTGTAGGTGCCACCCTTATTTATACTGTGGGCTCACCGGCGCAACTGCGGCTCTGATTTCACCTTTTTGAATTTCGTTTGAACAGATGGTAACTTTCTATTCCCATTTGCACCAGATCTCCAGTAATCTACAGCTCTTGTCTTGTATTCGTAACTCAATTCTTCTAAATCTTGGGTACATACATTTTCATCAATTTTTGGATCTAGTTATTGTTGTCCGTGCCAATCTCCTTCACTGTCATCTTCTATTGCGGCTGCTTCATGAATTTCATTTGGTGACAGAAAATCCGAACCAGTTTCGATTTCCATTTTCATGGGTTGATCCATCGCTCCAATGATCATGTTTTCTAGATCCTTACTGAACTGTTTTTCCTGTTCGGTGATTGGAGTGCGAGGCAAATTCATAGCACTTATCGCTATGGATAGAAGTTGAATAACATTCGCCGGATTAACATACATTTTTATTTGTATTTCGAATTCAAAATGTATGGCTGGCTTCTCCGTCGTAACTGCAGCAATAATGATCGTTGGTGAATTTATATGACTTGAAACCCAATTGATAAATACACACGAAAAAATTACGTCGACACACGCTATTACCAGAACTGCTATTAATCTTTAATAAGGCGATTTCAAGATTATCATGAGGGCCGCTCTTTGCACCGTAGTCGCTCTTTGCGAACATTTATTTCTTTCGTTCATTGGTTTTGCTGTTTGTGAAATTAAAGTTGAAGATGAAGATTAAATTATGCTGCGTTATAAGCTGATAAAAATGTTTGCATCATTCTGTTCATGAGTTGCAGCGGCAACCCAAAAACGCTGTAATCTCTGCAGATAATGTCTTCGATACAGTGAGCGGAGTGGAATTTCTTCGTAAATATACAATTGTAATCCAGTTGCTTTTCGAAGCACGAAGACAGTCCGTGAATGCGAGCCTTGCCTCTGTCCATATGAGTGGGAAACTGAAGAGTGATTTTTCACAAGTAATTCACGAATTATTGCAATAAACAGCACGCCATTTGTTGCTGTACTCATCATTATCATCATGAACGTCTAGTAGTCGAAGAATACAACATTTTTTCCCTTCGAACTTCATTTTTATTTCCAAAACGAGAAAATGTGTATCGACTATTTTGACTGATTGTACTTTCTTTGTAACCCATTTTTGTTTCTACAAATTTTGGTCCATGCCGCACGGTAAGAACTTTGGACGTTTGCCTTTCGAGAGGGGGACCGTTGGGGGGGGGGGCTGGAATGTTACAAATATGCAATTGCGTCATAACACGAACATATATTGATGTGAATTTAGACCGAAATGCCAAAAAGCTAGCTGATTATACGATGCTCTCGGCAAAAAAAATCGACGGACAGTTTCAACCCCTTAATTGTAAGATATCGGAAAAAGAAAAAATCCGTATCCGCACTTTTCCATTCTCTACATGTATGCAAATTTACATCCCAATCGATTAAAAATTCTCGGAGGTACGGTTGAAAAAATTGCATTTTTGCAATAAACAATATGAAATTTGTTGCTATCTGCATCGTTCTCATCTCCAACGTATAGTACACGAAAAAATAAACATTGTTGCAATTTGAACTTTTTTCATATCTCGTACCGTTAAAACCTTATCGACGAAAAACGAAAAACACCCTAATTTTCGAGGGTGTTTTTCAACCCTTAAAAATCGGGTTCCGCCGATATAAAAAAATACGTGTCGCCTATTTTTACCCATTCTACAAGCATGCCAAATTTAATCGAAATCGGAGACATCGACCCCACAACGTTTCCTTGTCAGACATTACTTCGTTTATCTACAGAGTTTGCGGCAAAACAGTGAGAAGCTGTATTTTATCTCGATGAGAAGTCGTTTCCTTATCAAATTTGTCGTGACTGTATTGTATCATCTCATCTCACAGTCGACATTTCTTTTCCTCAACTGTCTTTGCAGATTCATTCAAACCAGTTTTCAAAAATTCGTTTACTTTCCCAATAACTTTCTGCTTTTTAGCAGAAGAGCATTTAAAGATGTGTTTACGTTTCTTCGAAATTGCTTATGTAACTTCGAGCAATCTTTGAAGTCCACTATATTGACCGGAAATTGCGAAACTTTGATATGATGAAGATGCTTCAGACTTTCCTCCACTAACTGACGAATATTGAGAATAACCTCCAGGTTGACTTGTGTGATTTTCTGCGTCACTATCATCTCGAGATACCGATCTGAGGTGATTTGTAGTGAGATTACAAGCATCGCATTTTGCTGAATGTTCAGGATCAAGTTGATTCATAGCAACCAATAATATCCGATTTGTTAGAAGGTCCAGGTTGACTTATGGAAAATTCGATGCAATTCGATTTATCTAAACATCCAAATGCACTTTCCGGTTCCGGTCCACACCGATTGTTTTCAATTTCTTCATTCGGTAGCGGAAGTCCATGCGAAGCCAGAGGTTGACATTGTATTGTCATTCGACATTATTTATAAAGATAAAGTCCTAAAGTCAATGATGGCTCCCTCTCGATTTCGTACATAGTCACCAGTTTCACGCGCGCACGCTTGTTTTTGTGATTTTCTTTGTTGAACGGATTGTGGCAGTAGTTTCTCACCATCGCAAATTATCCAAGTGAACCGTCTATGTTTGTAAAATGTAGACTTTTTCGAGTTGTTCATTAAACAGACCGTAGGTGTGATGAACCAGCTGGTTATCACGGTTCACGTGGACCATGGAGAGAAGCAGTTCCGTCGACCAGACCGTCCGAACGGGGTGCTTCGTCCAATCATGTGCGAGTATTGTGTCCCAACCAACGCACCAATCGAATGCCATGAGAGATTCTTCCAACTAAGCACCGATAAGCGGTGTCCAGTTCTGACGAAACGAGTTCTTATGGAAAGGAAGCGTCGACTATTTACGGAGTAACTACACATTTAATTGCCAGTGAACAAGAAATAAAGGCAAGCTGAAAATTTTACCGAACCTTTCTCACGTGTTGAACTATGTCCAATAAAATTTTTGATAAAATTCAGTAGACCCTAATTTTTGCTGTCTTGACACTTAAGGGACACACAATTAAAGGTATGTAACATATTTAATTTTTTTATTTTTCGATTAGGACTTAACAAAAACCAAGTCTTAATTTGGGTTAATAACTATATGGAAATGTTTTTATATGATATGAGAAAACGATATATTAACGAACGAAAAATTTTGAAACCTCCGGCCAAAACCTGTCTCGCTACGCATGGAATACCCCTATATCTTTTATGACAGCATTACATTCCATGTAAAAAAACAATTATCTTTTGTTTGAAATACTTTGTCATTGGTTCATCATTTTAGGAGTTATTTGTCGGAAAGAATTCCCGTTCTACTTGAAACGAGAAAATCAAACGAATCGTCCTCATCGAGTCATCGAAATAGCTCGGGAACAAAGAGGATAAACGAAAAATCATCGGAACACTTGTTAAACGGTTTCAAATAGCGAATCGAATGGCATAACCCTTTTTTATTTAGTCATCGTCTCCAAGGTGATGTCAAGGTCAACTGTGTTTTTTTTAATGGAAACCCATATTCCTTATGCCATAAATATATTTCACGTAAAAAAAAAACAATTAACTTTTATCCAAAACATTTTTCCATTTTCTCATCAGTTTCGGAAATATGTAGGAAAGAATTCCCGTTATACTTGAAACGCGAAAATCAAACCAATCATAATCATTGGGTCCTTTCAATTTAAATGAATACATTTATTTTATTTAAACTGGCCCTGTAAATCAAAATCCAATACCTATAAATCAAGAAACACATAGGATAGATCGTTAGGAAAAAATATACACTAGTTCATTTGTTTTTGATGCATTGAGCCGTTGTTTGTTAGGTATGATTTCTTTAGGGGTGTGTGGGTAGCAGAATTGGTCAGGTCGGGTAATTGGACTATGATTCGGATCGAGTACCCAAATTTTTCGAGTACTCGTGATCGCCCGAGTCAACATTTTTAGTCTCCTCTGTACCCTCGCAGGACCTATTTCTTTTGTAATACAGAAGCAGCCAGCCTCCGTTGAACCTACCAAACCCCATTTGTCGAGATCATTGACATGAAGAGACCTCCTCTTGGTCCAGTGTAGCTTCTGTTAGACCTCCCAAACCTTCTTTCGACTCCCAGTTTCAGTGAAACGTGCAGAACACAGGCCTCCGTAACCTGCTTTCGATCTCAAATCCGTTGCCTCGACCCCACCTAACCTGCTTTCGGCCCAAATTCGATATCTCCTCCATGATCACTCCATTGTGGCTTTATCGGTAACCTGTTCAATGACGAAAAAAATACGTTTTCCCTGATTATCACCCGAAGAATGGTATAGGTAAATATGCATTATCAGATTATGCATAAATACTACACAATTAATAAAAATACATCGTCACCGTATCAAATTATTAGTGCAATACTAAAATACGAAATCAATCAAATTTGCTCAATATGGGTTTATTATTATTTTATAGGCGATTCATAAAAGAATGCTCGTATACACAGTCTTACTCAAATTCTATCGAATTTATGGGCGTCACGAATTTGCCTGTGAGAAAAAATGCCACAGGAAAATTCTTCAAAAGTTCCAGGCTATCCAGTATAAACTTACGCTACTTTTTACATCTTTGACATTTCCTCTTAAACCCTATAGTTCTTTAGTTACATTGCATTTTCCAGAATTAGTCTTTTTTAGCCAAAAACGAAATAACTTTACAAAAAAAATCGTACGAAACTTTAAAAAATACGAAAGTCGAGCTCCTGCTACCCCGTTCAAGTTTAACAGGGATAAACATAACGATTTTTTTTCTTCCATAAGTCCAATGCGCCATTCTCCTCCATGCGCCCAATTCGATTCCATTTCCATGCGCCCAATTCTCGATGGTCGAAAAAAAGCCGAAAAAATGTCACGTTCAAAAGTGCGTACTGGGTCGAAAAAAAACCATCAAAAATATTTCAAAAAAACAAAAAAAGCTGAATTTGTTCCCTTTAAAACACCGATCGGTAAATTTGATTATCTTTTTATTTGACGTAGCAACTTCTAGTGCGGCAAGCAATATCGACTGGTGTATCCAAACTTTTAAACGGCAGTGTATATTATATAATACTATATATATAAGGCGTAGTAAAAAGAAATCCATTATTTTTGCATAAAATTGAAGGCTTGATTTAGCATAGTTAGAACGATCTGATTTAGGTCAAATATGCACCGTTTTTATCGATAACTTGTTGCCATTCTGAAAGTGATTTCTAATGCCTTTCTTCAACGATATTTTTTATTTTCACAAGCTTCTCTTGAGGCGTATGTTTCACTAGCAAAATCATTCGCCATAAACAGGCACAGGCGGTAATCACTTGGTGCCAGATCGGAATATAAAGTGGATGCTTAAGATGCTCCCAACCAAGCTCCCGGAGCTTCTGGCACGTCAGTATCGATATGTGTAGTCTAGCGTTGTCCTGATGGAACACAATTCCTCTCCTATTGGCCAAAGCTGGCCGCTTCTGGGCGATTCCTTCCTTCAGACGGTCCAATTGGTGATAGTACAGGTCCGAATTAAGAGTTTGCCCATAGTGGAGCAGCTCATAGTAGATGATTCCCTGCCAATCCCACCAAACACACAGCAAAATCTTCCTGACCGTCAATCCTGGCATGGCCGCCGTTTGCGCCGGCTCACCGCGATTCAACCACGACCGTTTTCGCTTGACGTTATCGTAAGTGACCCACTTTTCATCACCAGTCACCATCCGCTTCAGAAATGGGTCGATTTTGTTGCGATTCAGCAGCGATTCACAGATGGAAATTCGGTCCATGAGGTTTTTTTGCGTTAACTCGTGTGGCACCCATACATCGAGCTTCTTTTTGTATCCAGCCTCATTCAAGTGGTTCCAAACGGTTTTTTGTGCAATGGTTGGCTCCTGGGCAATCGAAATAGTGCTTACATGACAGTCGAACTCGACTAATTTCCATTATTTTATCGACATTTTCGAGAATTGGCCTTCCAGAGGGTGGTGCACCTTTGACATAAAAATGACCAGAACGGAATCCACGAAACCAAAATTGCGCGTGATTGGCTGTTACAGTATCAAGACCATGAACACTATTCACTTTTGCAGCCGCCTGGCTTGCATTTTCGCCTTTATCAAAGTAAAAGTGTAAAATATCGCGTATTTTCACTTTGTCCATCTTTGGTCAAGCAATCACGAAACTGACTGAGATGTTTATTTTATTACGAAATCTTATCTTTCTAATGCCATCTAGCGTAATCCGATCGCACTTATACAACGCGAGACACAGATTACTACAGCCATCTATTGCAAAAATAGTGGATTTCTTTTTACTACATCTAATATTATTATACTTGAAATATGTGGTTGCATTGCTATATCAAGAGACGCGGCAGCGTCTTGACGCCAAGTAATTAAAAAAAAAGAAATTCGACGCCACTGACGAACTGACGATACGCCGTGACTCTTTATACAGTAAGATGGTCTATTAGCAGACGAGTTTTAACGTTGTCTCGGCATTACGTGGAAACCTGAAAACAAATCGAAAATTTAATGACAGTTTACCAATGTAATGTGATTTTTTCCTATCGATTTTATTCGGGCTATTTTTCGATTCGTCCACTCAATCTCAAGATCTCATAATTTACGGCCGAACTTGAGAGTGACTTTTTACTCCAAAAATTCTTCCACACTCGTTCATTGTCGTTCATTGAATGAAATAAAGTCGTTTGCTTATGTCGTAAACGTAGTACATACGCCGTTTCGGGAATTGATTAACACTCTAGCGCAACAGGCACAGCAACCCTAGAAAATTTTGCCAATCCTCGAAATATGGCCAACGATGGCTGCAATTGTAAACTACCAAGCATTGAAATACATTGTGGACCTGAATGTGTGCCAATTGTACAACCGACGCTCAACCAACGTCTTCTTTCACCAGCGGAATAAATTTGAGTGCCGAAGATCGGTCGAGCATTGGTTAAAAATCGGCGATAGGTCGTTGGTATTCGTTGTTCCTTCAATTCTGGGACCAACGTAAATTCTCAATATTAATCCAACTGTTGATTGAGCATTGGTTATTTGGAAGTCATCAGCATTGGTCGAGCATCGGCTTCATATCGGCTATAGATCGTTGATATTCGTTGCTGCTTCCACTCTAGGGCCAATGGTAATTTTTAATATTAATTCAATTGTTGATTGAGCGTTTGATATTTTGAAGTCACTAGCATTGGTGGGGGATCGGCTTCACATCGGCTATAGATCGTTGATATTCGTTGCTTCTTCCACTCTGGGAACAACGCTAATTCGTAGTATTAATTCAATTGTTGATTGAGCGTTGAATATTTTGCAAGCACCAGCATTAGCTTAAGATTAAGACAAAACCGGCTCATGACCAACGATGAATATGCCAAATCGAGGCTTGCCCAACTTTTGACATCTACAGACTTTCGGCGCCTGATGAAAACGTCGGACGAACAATGGCTAGGTCATTGGCCCGTATTCTTGAACAATTCGTTGACCAATATAGTTTTATAACCTATTTTTCGATTGTGTACGTCTGCGTTATACGAATATTTCCTTAATTATTTTTATCATTATCAGCAGTGGAAAAAATACGTGGCGTAATATATGTCCCATTTGTCATCTAATACACAACAGATTCGCAGATTCTCAATATATCTAACATAAGCTAAAGTATATTTTGATGTTATACGTGTCTCGTGTGTACGTGGTGGACGAGTATACGTGGAGGAATGACCTCCAAAACAAAATTATAACAATTAATACACGTCAATCATTTCTTTTATTTAAAAAATAAAATACAAGTTCGCGAATGAATACATAAACATAAATATGTCGAAAAATACCACGGTGTGAAAAAACGTTCATTAGAGAAAGAACAAAAATATGAGGAAATTTTCGCGGGTGTATTAAGCAATTGTGAAAAAAGACAAAAATCGTGCGGTGACAAAAAAAAAGTAGAACCGAAGAAAGCGTTGAATATTCCACAAATTATTTCAGCTGATGATGTGGTAGTAGTCCCATTCGAAATTTCAGATTGTGAATAGTTCATCGATGACCAAGCAGTAAGAACTGATGAACACGACGGAATTGCATCTGGGAGTGAAAATCCTGAACAATCTGTCACTGTAAGTGACACCGACGAAGTTGATGGTCCTACAACAAAAGAAAAATTAATAGCACTTGCCTTGAAACATGCAAACACTTTAACGCATACTGTCTTGACAGACATTTTGTTATTTCTGAGGTCGCAAGGGTCTGTAAATTTACCCAAAACTGCAAAATCTCTCTTAGAAGCTCAACAATGCACAAGCAATATTCAACCGATGCTGTCTTAAAAGACACTGCGGGACAGTACATATATCTCGGCATAGAAAATGCTTTGAAAAAAAAAATTGTGCCAAACATTTTCGATTCCTCCAAAATTAACGTTTTTATAAACGTGGATGGGGTTCAAATTTACCAAAGCTCGAGCTTGCAATTCTGGCCGATAATAATGAAAATTCACGATGAAGATTTCCAGAGCACACCTGCAGTAGTGGCTATCTATTCAGGGGACTCAAAGCCAAATTATGTCATTGACTTCCTGAAAGACTCTATTTCAGAAGCAGAGAAATTGGAAACCCATAGAGTAACGATCGAGGGCAAAAAATATAAATTTCGAGTTGAGGCGATAATCTGTGATCCACCAGCCCGATCATGGATCAGATGCTCTAAATGTCCTGGTGGCTTTCATGCATGTGAACGGTGCACAGTAAAAGGTCTTACCATCAATAGAGAGTAAAAAAATACATTTCCTAAATAAAATCTATAATAAACTAAGAATAAATAAAGAAGTCATTGGAATCATAAGTTTTACGTTACAATAAGTCCTAAAAATAAAGTATTTAATCATAATTACCACGCTGGCGTGCCAGGCAATTTGAGGTTATTATATCCTTATGCTCCAAGATCAAATAAACATTATTTCCTAACTTTCTTTCCATTCTTTTACTTTTTCTTCGACTTAGTTCCCAGGTCGTGGCTGATCGAAAAAGAGTCGACGACACAGTGTTTTTATCCGAAGAAGGGGACAATAAGCGAAATTTGGAAGTGGGCATCCAAAGAAAAGTCACCAGAGACAAACTGGGGGATCTACCGAGTCGCGAGAATCGTCTGCAAAGCGAGTAAGTATTCATATTTTTTCTTTAAGAGTATGTTTTCATTTTTTTTTCGCAATCAGCGTCAAAGTGCTTAAATATAAAAACCTTGGCGTGGGGATAGTTGCACTTGCGTTTGCACCAAGAGATACGCCCAATATTACAGGACATAGTTGGTGACAAGATGCTCCGCACCGAGACTCTTCGAGCTCAAAATATAAGAAGCTTGTGATACAAGCGTGTCTCTTCATATGTGTCAAGCGTAACTGCCTCGACATCAAATATATCTAAGAATAAATAATAAAGAAATAATAATAATAATAATGAAGATTGGTAAATAATTGATTGATAAATAATAATGATTGTGTCACGGTCCCACACGACTCCTATTCCCAAACCCAGTCTCACGCCCTCATATCAACCGTTTCCCACAGCTCTCACCTAAACCTAATCCTCCTTCCTAGAAACCCTCAGCAGAAACCAAATCTTCCTTCCTAGAAATCCTCATCAGCAATCCTCTCTCTCCTCTCTCATCTGAGTCCCATTGTTCCCGAGCCCACGCGCTTCTCGCGCGTGGCATCCCCTCCACCTTCCTAAGGCCCCTCCACTCAGCCACGCTTCCTCCCGCTGGACCGAGAGCCAGCAGTCCATCCTAACACCTCGAACACCTAAGTGCACTCCCTCGCCAAGTCGAATTAGGAATAAAAGATCCAAATCAGAATAGTCGGTGTCTGAGTCAATCGTCTCCCGCGAAATCCTCAATCATCCGCTCGACCATCACAAATTGGTGTCAGAAGCGGGATTCGCGAAACGCCCCTCTCGCGTCTCAAAAGTTCACGAAAGAAAAAAAGTGAAAAACAAAAACTCAGTGGGCCTGATCAACCCGCTCAAAGTTATAAAAAAAAAACATCTTAGACGCTCCGTACGCAATCTACACGCTCAACGTTCAAACGAGATACACGGACGAGACGAAAAGCAAAAGGCACTCACTAACTCACTCACGGAAAGTAAAAACGAACTTACTCTATCACACGGACAATATAGAAGGAAGGAAGGGAATAACTGGACTCAAGGCGTTTTTATGAAATCGTTCCTTCTCATCACGGCACTGTAAGTAATTTTGAAACTCACTTTTTTTTCTCTATTAGTCTCAAGCCCTCCTCTAAGAGTGGCAATGAAATACGTTTTTCCCCAAACATTAAAATGTGTGTAAGCATCCGACATCACCAGAACTCATGTGATACATGAACGTATATCGCTAGATTGTCACATCGATAAAACTCAATATGTGCGTATTGAAAACGCAATACGCTATTTATTATTTCTTTTTCGCTTCCTACCGCTCTCACACTCACTCATGCACACAATAAGCGCACAAACACACGCGTAGCGAAACTTTGTCGTCTCTGCGTCCTCTTCGCCTTTTAATTTGCATAGGAAACAATTTGTAAAATTTGAAAAATGAAATTTTATAAACTTTAAATGTTTTGAAGAAAGAAAACTTTTCATACATTATAAAATTTAAGAATAAAAAAAAAACAAGAAATTTGAAAACTTCAAACGCTCAACGTTCGAAAAATAAAGTTTTGCAAACTCGAAATATTTTAAGGAGAACAAAATGTTGACATATTATAAATATGTGAAAAAAGAGAAGCACGAAAACTGAAAACAGCTCAAATCTATAAAATCCGAAAAACAAAATTTATTTACACATTATAAACATTTGTAAAAGAAAAAAAAAGAAAACGAAAATTGAGAACTTTTCAAACTTGTGATACCCGGAATAATGCAATTTTTTTCAAACTTTACATATTTCAAGAAAAATAAAATCTTCACACATTATAAATATTTGGAAAAAGGGAAATTGAAAACCTTTCAAACTTTTAACAATTGAAAAACAAAATTTTATAAATTTTAAATACCTCGAAGGAAACAACATTTGTATACATTATAAATATGTGAAAAAAAATAAATAGAATGTCTTAAACCGTACAACCCGAAAAATGAAATGTTACGAACTCTAAAATAAAAACGAGAAAAGAAATTCTTCGAAGAAAACAAAACTGTCCACACATAATAAATATTTGAGGAAAAACGGAGGAAAAACAGAAACTGAAAACCTTTGAAACTCGCAATATTCGAAAAAATGTTAAAGCTTTAGATTTTTCGAAATTGACATTTTTTTTACACACTATAAACATTCACAAACAGAAGGAAAATCGAAAACTTTCCAAACTTCCAATATTCGGAAAATAACATTTTACAAACCTTCAATATTTAAAATAAAAAACGAAATTTTTACGTATTATAAATATTCGAACGGAAACTGAAAAATTGAAAAGTTTCCAAGCTTCTAGTATCTAAAAATAAAATTTTTGCAAACGTCTCAAGCTTTTCGTATTCCAATAATAACAACTTTGCGGACTACAATACAAATATTGGGAGAAAATAGCAAAAAAAACGATTCTCATTCCCCTTCTTTAAAACATATATGGATAGGACAAAACAAAATTTAATCTGCTAGGCCACCCCGGCGCCAAAAATTTAGGCCTCTCATTTATTAATTTAGAACCCGAAAGCGAAAACAAAGTCGCTAACGATATGGCGTACGGAGATTTAACATTCCGAGATATATACCAACCAATCCCTGCGTTTGACGGCAAGAATATTCCCGTCGAAAACTTCATAAGCGCATGCAAAAAGACAATAAAAATAATTCCACCGAATGAACATGCTCGACTTCTTGTCATGATACAGTATAAAGTAACAGGAACCGCACGCGATTTGGCGGAAACAAAAATTATACAACCCTCGAAGAACTTCTTACGGATTTGTGACACAATTTCAGTACTCCAATAGAATTATTAGATCTCGAATTAGAACTTAAAGTAATAGCGCAAAGGTATAATGAACCGATAGCAGAGTACGTAACTCGCACTCGCACAATTATGAAACGAATTATGAATAGGGTCGATGAATGTAATATGCGTAATTAGGATTAACAATACCTCGAAAATCGGAATTAAGAAGTAAATAAATCTGTAACTAGAGAATCTACCCGCGATCTTTTCGATAAAGTCAGTGCTATTTTAATGCGACGAGGAATTCAAAATTTCGATGAAGCGATACAAGAAAGCGTTAACATAGAATAAGAATTAAAAACGCGTCAAACGATTAAACAAAACCGAATAAGTTACGGGACTAAAACGAATAGAAACAGCGAATGTTCATTTTCCTAAACACAAAATTTATCTCTTTCAACATATTGCGAATATCATCAATCAAGTAGCCGCTCCACCGGTAATTGCCACACATTTAAGCATTTAAGAGAACAACGGAACGGAAAATTTAACAATCGAAGATTTTGAAATACGTCACAATATGGATACAGTAGTTACGGAAATCACTCACGCAACAGACCAGCGGAGAGATCAACCCCCGAATTACTACAGACAAAACATACAGATACGATACACATCCCAGTAGCTCACACGACAATTCAAACGATAGACAACGCAGTCACTCACAGCCCAGATCTCGCGACAATTCGCGCGATCGAAAACCCGATAACAACGAACGAAAATCGCGGAGAATGAGTAACGAAAACCTTCACGAACTCGCAAAAATAGTAACAGAAATGGTACAAAAAAACTTAAATGCAACTTCGCGGGACAGCGTGACGCGAAGCAAATCGCAAGAGCGCTCGTCGTCAAGTCACTAGAAAAGAAAACGGTAACAATAAAGAAAGCCACAATATCACTAGGAATCACGAAAAGACGGAAGCCACCAACAGTCATCATAAATTCGAATGACCTTAAAGAAAAAGACACGAAATTCCTCATAGGTACAGGCGCCCAAATCAACCTAATTAAATCAGAAGCAATAGGAGCACACGTCGAAATTGACGCATACATCATTTACGAACTATCAGGAATCACGAGCGACACAATTTTCACTTCCGGCATGTGCATCATAAGGATTAAGGATCTTTCCGTTGAATTCCATATAGTGAAGAACGATATTCCAGTCACCCAAGACGCCGTTTTGGGCGACGAGTTTTTCAAAGAAACACCGGCCGGCATCCTTACACCCAGTCGTGCATATCTTTCGGTGGCCATCAAATACCTTTCGAAACACGCGAAAGAATTTCGATTCCGGCTAGATCAAAATCCGTAATCCACGTCAGGATAAAGAATACGGACCTTTCAGAAGGCTACATCCCGCAAATACATGCTGGCGAAGGATTGTACATTGGTAACGCAATTGTCACAAATCGTGATGGAACAGCGTAATTAACAGCGATTAACACTAATGAGTACACAATACACCTGCAAGTTCCAATATTGGAATGACAATCAATTGAGGAACTGCGAACATTCGACACAACCCAAAATGATCCGAATGACATTGTTACCGATCTACATGCGGTAATCGGGTTGGTGTCGACAAAAGAGGACAGATTCGAGCGATTAAAACCTCTCCTACACCTCGAGAATCTCGAGGAAATTGAGACGGCACACGTGCTCAAACTCGCCTCACAGTACTCACACCTGTTCAGTCTGCTCGGCGAACAACTACGATGCACAACGTTTGTGAAACATGAAATTTTCACAACCGATGAGAAACCGATAAATACAAAACAATATCGCTTTCCACAAGTGCCTAAACAGGAAATCCACAAACAGGTTGACGAATTATTGCAGAAATGCATAATACAACCGTCACTATCACCATTCAACTCGCTTGTTTGGATTGTCCCGAAAAAGGCAGACCGTGAAGGAAAGAAACGCTGGCGCATGGTAATCGATTTCAGAAAACTGAACGAGAAAACAACACCCGATGCGTACCCATTGCCAAACATCACCGACATCCTAGACCAGCTGGGTAGGTTCCGTTACTTCTCGGTACTGGACTTAGCGTCCGGTTTCCACCAAATCGAGATGCATCCACGCGACAAAGCGAAAACAGCCTTTTCGACTCCGAACGGTCATTACGAGTTTAATCAAATGCCGTTTGGTTTGAAAAACGCACCAGCAATCTTCCAAAGGTTAATGGATGTCGTGCTATCGGGATTACAAGGCACTGACCTGTTCGTGTATTTAGACGACATTGTCATCTATGCCATCGATCTAAAGGAACACGAACACAAACTTAGCAGGCTGGCGAAAAGATTGACATACGCCGGTCTCACACTGCAAACCGACAAATGCCTGTTTCTGCAAAAGAAAGTCGAATATTTAGGCCATGTCATCAGCGAAAATGACTCACAACCAAGACCAGAGCTAATAAAATCGATTCAGGAGTTTCCAACACCGGAAAATCAGAAGACCATCATACAGTTTCATGCCTTGGTTAATTACTATAGACGATTCATAAAAGATTTCGCAAAAATCGCTCTACCGCTAACAAGACAGTTAAAAGTGTCACGTCGGGAGGCACATTGAACTCCGAGGTGACCAAGGACTCCCACGGTCCCCTACGAAATCACGTGCATCAAAATAAGTACGATAAGAATATTCTCATTCCTCGACATATTTCCAAAGGCACTTTACAGTTAAGATGTCGCTCATTAAGAGAACCTGAGCATCGCGCACTCTCTCCATGCGGCCTCCCCTTTTGTCTATTCGACGACCGTATTGGACACTGGGCGCAACTTCTCGGAAAAGCCATAAAACAAAAACACGTAACGCGCCTTCAGCGCAACGTCAGTCAGGCCCGGGAAGGTTTCCATCAATCCGGTCGTAAAATTAAGAAGTATCAAAAAGGGAGATGCATATCTAAAGGGTCACGTAGCACCTAACCATTACGCTTTCCCCGATAGAAACGAGGTCACAAAAATAGACTCGTGTGACTGCTGCATAAGAATCCATAAATGCGTCCCCACGTTCTCTCTGATTACATACATACAACATACAAATGAATCTCAGTAGGGCCCCGAAAAACTCCCAACGGCCCGATCGTAAAATTAAGTAGCACAGAAAAAGAATTCGTATGCGGAGAATGCAGATGCGCCCTCCTCCATGAAAACCTCCCACCAGAACCAGGTTCATGCGTTCGTTACGTATGATACTTCTATTTCCAAATTAAATGAGGTCAATACTCTATCTCTCCCACTCTATGAATTCGGGAGACCAAGAAATCACATATAAAGGGAGCAACCCAGCACTTTGGGTGGTTAGTCAGTAGTTAGTCATAGTCGTAGTCTTCATATAGTTAGTCGTAGTCTTCATAGTCAGTAGCCTTCAAGCACTTCAAGCATCAGAGCAGTTCGTTCATTCCAAAAGTCTACCGCGCAGTCTATCGTTGTCGTATATCAAAACAATCTATTGAAGTCACTCTATAAGTCTATCAGTCCTCGACGGTCTTCTAATTTTCTATCTACGTTCAAAATCTATAATCGAATTAGTCGCGTCCATACCGTCGAACTTAGAAAAGAATCAGTGTACTCGAAAATTGTACGCGTGCCACCGATACCATCTGCGACCGCCTCTGGCCCACTAGCGAAGGCCCTAAATTTTACGACCGACACCCGCTACCTGAACGACAGGGTCGACACCGAACGAAACCATCAATGTAAGCGAACCACATTTTTACACTCTTTGTACTCGAGCGTTAATAGAATCAGCCAAATTGGCTGATTCCAATAAATCAACAGTTAAATAGAAACAAGTCATTTCCAAACAATCGGATTATTTCCATAAATTCCTTAAAAATCCTTCCTTCCTCCAGCACATCCTCTTTTTACCCTCATCCCGTGCTATTGCGCTAGACGTAGGCAAGAAAGAGGGAACCACACGTTATATGCCCACGTCCCCTCCGGACGTGACAAAAGCCTCCCAAAAATTTTAGTGGACCGATGAGTGTCAACAGGCGTTCGACTATTTGAAGAAAAAATTGACGAGCCAACCAATCCTACGCTATCCGGATTACCAGAAAGAGTTGAAGTTGACAACGGATACTTCAGACTACGCAATCAGCGCAGTTCTCAGTCAACAGCACGAAAATTTTGATCACCCCGTTGCCTTCTACTCGCGCACTCTCACAAAAGCGGAATTAGCGTACGACACGATGCGTAAAGAACTTTTGGCAATAGTAAAAGCGATCGAACACTTCACGCCGTATCTCTATGGGCACCACTTCATGTTAGTGACAGATAACCGAGCACTCACATATCTAGTGAAGAAACCGAATCCACCTCAACAACTACTAAGATGGCAAGCGGCTCTCAACGACTACGATTACGAAATTCAACACAAGCCTGGAAAACTCAACTCAGTCGCAGACGCTCTGTCAAGAAACCCAATCAACGTCCTCCCGATCAGGCCAAGGGAGTCTACATCATCCGACGAAACGCTGCATGACATCAAGAAATCGAGAATCTCTCAACAGGGTGATAAACGAAACTTGTCAACATCGGACGAATCCTCGGGAAACCCAGCACCGGACAAAGTGATAATTTTGCCAGAAGAAGAACTTCAGGAACTTAAGGATACAAACATAGAAATAAGCAACGCCGAAAACAAAGAAGAAATTGGAGGGAATGCACGCCCAAAAATCGACAAGACAATCGACGACAACAACTACGACTCAGAAACGTCAACAGAGGAGATGGAACTCATTGGATTCGAACAAGGACGACCACAGCTTACGAAAAGGAACAATTCTCATGACAAACTAATGTATAGGAAAACGCCTCGCAAACGTGATCGCGACACGTCCGAGGACGAAGTAGTAGGGCACGAAACAGCCGTGCCGACGAAAAAAGGGAAAACGACGATGATATTCAACGAGGAAATAAGCGCAAACGAAGAAGAAACAAATGAAATAAATAGCCCAACGCAGCATGAAGGCCAAAATACGCAAGCTCAGCGCTGCGATAATGAAATAAATAGCCCAACGCGGCATGAAGGCCAAAATACGCAAGCGCAGCGCTGCAATAATGAAATAAATAGCCCAACGCGGCACGAAGGCCAAAATACGCAAGCTCAGCGCTGCGATAATGAAATAAATAGCCCAACGCGGGGCATGAAGGCCAAAATACGCAAGCTCAGCGCTGCGATAATGAAATAAATAGCCCAACGCGGCACGAAGGCCAAAATACGCAAGCTCAGCACTGCGATAATGAAATAAATAGCCCAACGCGGCACGAAGGCCAAAATACGCAAGCTCAGCGCTGCGATAATGAAATAAATAGCCCAACGCGGCACGAAGGCCAAAATACGCAAGATCAGCGCTGCCAGAAGAAATAAATAAAGAAGAAAGAAACGAAATAAGCGCAAACAAAGAAGAAATAAATAAAGAAGAAAGAAATAAAATAAGCACAAACGAAGAAGGAAAAAGCCAACAAAGTAGCCGGACGCGGCAAAGTAGGAATAAGGAAAAAGAAGCAAGCTCCGCGCTGCCACCTAGGATCCCCATCAACGCGGGTAGACACTTCGGCGGGCCGAAGTCTACCAGCAACGATACAACATACGACGAACAGGCGATAACCATTGACAATGAAAAGGAAACTACAATGAGATGAAAGAGAATCTGACTCTCAGCTTCACCAACACGGAAGATGAAAAATCAGATAGGGCACAACAATCGAACTCGCATACCGAGCCTAACCTACCATCACCATCCCATGATGCTCGCGAAAAAAAAATGAAAAATAAACATCAAGCGGTACTAAACACAATCGTGGTAGCCCACGAAAAGATTAGGCCAACAAACGGCCAACATTGACTTTTTAAACGTGGCATGGCAGACCACGAAAGCACCCGATTGACCAACAGTCAATGCTCACCGCTAAAGAGGCTCTGAAAGGCCCCGAAAATGAAAATAAATGTAGTCAACCAATCACGAACATCAACAACTGCCAAACGTGAACCTGGCAGGCCACGAGAAAAAACAACGCTGGACATCAGCAATCAACAGCAACTGCTAAACACAGGTGCGGTAGACCTCGTAAAACCGCATTAGAAGAATTAGAAATACTTTAAAATTCAACACATAAAAAGAAGTCGCTATCAATAAATAATAGTCACAGCACAAAGTTTCTTTACCATGAATATTTATACCACTTAAAAAAAACTATTAACATTCGACGACTATATTAAAATATAGAACCGAAATTGTAACGACGTTCGACAATTGGCAGTCTGAAAACAATTTTGAGGAAAATAAACAGAAACACGATATTATGCTAGGCGGACGAAAGTACCAAAATGTCAAACTCGACAACTCGTATTGTTAAAAATGATTTAATTTAAAGAACTAAAAAATCGATCGTGATAGTAGCTATACGAGTCCATTCGAAATTCTAGAAGTAACCGATCAGAATAATTTTCAAAATCTAGGTAGACACAAACAAAACGAAATTGGTTTACGAAGACTAAATTGAACCCGAATATGTTGTCACGCACACCTTTTTATAAAATTATGACGTTACAAAAATGCTCTAAGAAACAACGACATATGTACTTTAATCTAACGCTACATATAAGTATCATATATAGAATCATTCCTCCTTACTATTTTCCTATTCCCTTGATAATTCATTTTCTTTACCCTTCTACATTTACTTTCCCTCTACATTTCCGCATATAAATCGTACTAACATTAAACAAGTACATACACAACATTGTATGCACGACAGCTTCACAAAATATATTATAACTTCCATTCCTTATTATGTGCTCAGCCTATGCTTATTTTCAAACCATCAAGACAGACACTACACTATTAAGCCATGTATGCGATAAAGCTAAATTATCGTTTTTAATCAAGATTGAATAGGTATCGTTCATCCATCACATTGGTCAACTGGAGAACAACCTTACCGGATCCTGGATAACAAACCTACACCCACTAACACACAAGCTAATCAGAATTCAGACTGTTTCAGGTGCAACCAAAAGAAGAGAGTGATAAAATATATGTAAATTTCGGCAAACAACGAATCTAGAAAAAAAAGAGGAACCTTATGCCAAAAAGTAAATCACAGCAAACTATAAAGGAAACAAAGGCAAAGACTATCGTCAACGAAGGAGCAAAAATTTGGGTTCTTCTTCTCTTTTTACATATATATACATATGTATATGGAATTACCAACCACACACACACCCGTCCCTTCATAACTAAAACAGCCCCTACTAACTCATCTAAACTAATCTTATAGTCAGTTTCAGATCCACGGCCATAACTCCAACATACCAAATTAAAACATTACTTTAGCAGGAACAAAATTATTACACGGAACAAAATTACCACACGGCACAAAAATTGCTACATGGAACAAAAACTACTATACGGAACAAAAATTACTACACGGAACAAAAACGACTACACGGAACAAAATTATCATACGGAAAACATCTTATCCCGACTAAGCACATTCGAACTGTTCCGTCCGACTAAACTGCGGCCCGAATTGCGCTTACAGCGCAATTGAACCACACCCCTAACAAACGCACATATTTTGGGACACCCACGTTACACTACATAAGTACACACATACACACCACACACACACACACGCGCGCGCGCGCGCATTTTTACATAAATACACGCATACACACCATACACACACTTTTATTTTATTATATAGAATCCATAAAAAAAGCTTTGTAACCCACGATGCGGAGCATCGTTCTTGTAAGAGGGGGAGTGTCACGGTCCCACACGACTCCTATTCCCAAACCCAGTCTCACGCCCTCATATCAACCGTTTCCCACAGCTCTCACCTAAACCTAATCCTCCTTCCTAGAAACCCTCAGCAGAAACCAAATCTTCCTTCCTAGAAATCCTCATCAGCAATCCTCTTTCTCCTCTCTCATCTGAGTCCCATTGTTCCCGAGCCCACGCGCTTCTTGCGCGTGGCATCCCCTCCACCTTCCTAAGGCCCCTCCACTCAGCCACGCTTCCTCCCGCTGGACCGAGAGCCAGCAGTCCATCCTAAAACCTCGAACACCTAAGTGCACTCCCTCGCCAAGTCGAATTAGGAATAAAAGATCCAAATCAGAATAGTCCGTGTCTGAGTCAATCGTCTCCCGCGAAATCCTCAATCATCCGCTCGACCATCACAATTGATAAATAAAGAAATAATAAATAATAAAGAAATAATAATAATAATAAAAATCTTTTGTATCGGGCCTCGCTGGCGTGCCCATCGCCCGGGGGAGCACAACTCCCTCGCAATAGCCACCGACGTGCCAGGCCAACCACCTAGCACGCCGAAAACTATGTTCGAACACCACCTAGTCAGGCCCCTCACAACCGGTCCCTCTCGGATGGGGACCAAGGATCAGTTGGGAGGGGCACCCGGATAGGATCCACGGCAACGACTACGGCTCAAAATCGGCGTCTAGAGTGGACGGAGGAACTCAAGGAGGACCTCATCCGCTGCTGGAGGGATAGCCTGCCGTCGCGAAGGGGCTATATGGCGAGGTTGCAGGCCCTGTGCAGCCAAGTGCACCCAGAGCTTGCATACCTCTCGCAACAACATCTTTGAGACCAGGCCGCCCGTTTGCGACGAAAAGGCGACGATCTCTTGTTACTACCACCAGATCTGTCCGGCAGGCGCTCTTCCGCGCGTTCAGTGCGGAGCTCTGCCGGACGACCTCAAGATCGGTCCCCTCGGCAGTCGGAACCCCCCCCGTTGGCGCGTCGATTTGACAGAGGACTGGGAAACAAGGAGGGAGAGAATCACTGGGAAATTTTCTTTTCAGCCTGGTTGCCTAGAAGCGGCAAATGAGTCCCTTGCGGCAGCAATTCCTGAGACTGCTGATCTCCTCAGCTTGAACTGGGCTGTGTATCACGCGGCTGTTGAGGCGAAACCTCGGACACGCAATGATAAGGCGGCGTTCGTGGTTAAGACTCGGCGGCGCGTTGCACAGCTCTAGAATAAGATCAATGAAGCGCGGAGGCAGGCATCCCGTGTTCAATGTGTGTTAGACTTCATTACGGCCGGGAGGGCGTTTACCCCTAAAATCCGAAAAATCAGCTCGGAACTGAAATTCCATCACCACACATTGAACAAAGCTATCCTTCTTATGGTGAAGGAACGCTATGTGGAGAAGGTGCGGAACCTGGAAGTTGCGAAGCAATCCTTAGAGAGGCGGCTGGGTGGGGCGTTAGACAACGCCCTCTTCCGTTCTGACCCAGGCCGCTGGTTCCAACCACCTACGCCTGCCCCCGACACAGCGCCAATAGTTGTTCAGGTGGAGCGGTTTTGGGGAGAACTGTATAGCGAGGAGGGTCATTTTGATGAAAGCACTCCAGCTCTGGGGCGGTTCGACGCGTTTTGCCGGCAACAGCCGAGTCAGCGTGGCGACTGTCTTCCAGTCACGCGGGGTGAGGTGGAGAAGGCGGTGAGTAGCATGAGGAACCACGCCGCTCCGCATCTGGCCCGCATCTTCTCGTCGTTCATCGATGGGACGGTGCCCATCCCTGCGTGGCTGACAGAGGGAAGGACGGTGCTACTCCCCAAAAAAGGGGATTTGTCTCGTCCGGAGAACTATCGCCCGATAACCTGTCTGAATGCGCTCTGTAAGATCTTCACAAAGATTCTTTATGAGCGTGTTCTGCGCGAGATCGAGCCTGCATGGCGGGAGATACACGAACAAAGGGGATCCAAGAGGGGATTGGAAGGTTGTAAGGAGAACCTGCTGGTGGACCGCTGCATCACGCAAGACGCGGTCCAGCACAAGCGTAACCTCTCAGTCGCTTGGATAGACTACCGTAAGGCGTTCGACACTATCAAACACAAACTGATTATACACCTACTCGAACGCCTTTCGGTGAGTCCTTACATAGTGAGATGCATTAAGCAGCTCATGCCGCTCTGGAAGACACGCTTCACAGTTAAGACTAGTTAAGGCAACGTGTCGACCGGAGTGGCGGGGTATAGGAGGGGGATTATCCAGGGAGATTCTCTCAGCCCCCTCCTGTTTTGCATCTCACTATTACCCTTATCAATCGCCTTGCGGGCTGCACGCGGGTACGAAGGGGGGCCCCCCGGGGAGCGGGGGCGAGGGACAACCCATTTATTTTATATGGATGAACTCAAGCTATACTCTCTCGGGGAGGGGGGGCTTAAGCTCCTCTTGAACATCGTAGCGACGTACACGCGGGCGGCGGGAATGGACTTCGGATTGGACAAGTGCGCTGTTCTTCATCTCAGGAGAGGGAGAGCAGAGGGTGTCGCGGCTGGTGATCGGCTGGTGGACGGGAGCGTCTTCAAACACCTGGACGCCGGGGGGTCTTATCGGTACCTTGGCATCGATCAGCGCTCTCTACAAGACGCTGAGGGTGTCAAGGGGGCCCTCCGCAGCGAGTATAGGCGGCGTCTCAGACGGATCTGGAAATCAGATCTGTCAGGGGAAAATAAGATCACTGCCACCAATATGCTCGCTGTCCCGGTTCTGCTCTACTCCTTTGGCGTTGTCAAATGGCGTAGAGACGAGCTTAAACAGCTGGACATCGGCACACGCAAAATAATGAACATCCAGCGGAGTCTACACCCTCGATCTTCCACCCCGCGCCTTTATATGCTGCATCAGAGCGGCAGGACTGGGCTTTTGGGATTGGAGTGTCTTCATGACCGCATGGTCCTCGGAATAGCAAGCGATGTGATAACAAGCTCGGACCCGCTCCTGGAGATTGTGCACCAGCATGAGCTTTATGGGGCGGGTGCTTTTCTTTATAAGGCGGCGGATCGTGCGGCAGAGACTCTCGGCTTGGAGTTCCGCTGGCGTCGGCGTGGCGCCTTGCCAATAGATTCCGTCGCTCGGTTGCCCAAGTCCCGACGTCGGCGGGCAAATAGGGCTGCCGAGCAGACTGTCCTGACTCGGCAGCACGTGGACAGACCCATGCACGGTGTGTTTTTTCACCACATCGAGGAACAGGGGCTGTCCACCCAGCTGACCTTTTCCTTCTTGCGGTCAGCTGGACTGATGTCCGAGACCGAAGGGTTTATCTGCGCCTGCCAAGACGGAGTCATCAACACCCTGGTCTATCGCAGCCGCGTTTTGGGTCAGCCTCTGCCGACCACTTTATGTCGTGCATGCAAATAATCGCCGGAGACACCAATGCATCTACTGTCGGCCTGCCCAGTATATGCAGTCTCCGGCTATATCCATCGCCGTAACGCGGCCCTAAGAGTGTTGTACTACCATCTACGGCACTCTTATGGGATAGACCGGGAGTCCGTGCTGCCTTATTTACCAGGAGATATTAAGTCCGTTGTCGTGGGCGAGAGGTGCAAGATTTATTGGATCTTCTCATTCGCGACCATCGGGCCGCTTCAAGCGACTAAGGCTGATGTCCTCTTCGATTTCGACGACAAGACGATATACGTCATTGAGTTCTCGGCTCCGGCCGAAGTGAACGTGTCGCGAAAGGAAGAGGAGAAGCGGCTCAAGTATCAGCCTCTCCTGACCGAGCTACGTCGTTTGCACCGAGGATTCGGGATAACTCTCGTTGTCCTCATCATCGGCGCGCTAGGGGGGATGAAAGAGTTTTTTGTATCGGACCTCGCTGGCATACCGGTTTGCAAACCCGGTGTCCGGTTGCTAGCGGGTCGAATGCAGGAGGCGGTTATACTTGGGTCCCTCCGTTTACTCAGGCAACACGGTTGTGGACTGCGGTAACCGCTAACCCTCTGGCTTGAGGGAGCGGCTATCGCATAGCGATTTATTGGACTTTTCGCGCGTTTTTTTTTGACTGGGCGGCAGCCGAAGTGATGTCGGAACCCTCGAGTGTCGCCCAGCGTTATTGTTCCGGTCTAGATTAAGACCGAGCCTAACCCCCGGGGGTAGGTGAATGTTTCCCAGTGCAAACTGAGGAAGTGTGTTGCCCGGAGCAATAAAGTCTAATATAAAAAAAATTAAACTTAAAAAAATAAATAATTTTATAACTAAGAATCTCGACGCTATTTCTCTTGACGCACCAATTGTTTATAATGTGCGTCCTTCCGTATGTTAATTTTTTTACAGAGAATTGGGAACAGGGCTTACGGCGACATAGGAGACGAAACTTTAATAAACAATTTAATACTTAGTATGTATTCTAGTGTTTGATATAGTTTGGTAATTCATATCACGCAATTTTACACCATATTGCAGCAAAAATGTATTACAATTTTTTTTTCAGAGTACACAACATGAAACATCACGATCGTTCCGGAGCCAAACAATACTACAGATATCTAACATTATTTAAAAATTCTAATTAACAAAAAAACTACTTGAAAACCAAAAACTAGTACAAATACTTATAAATAATACTAACAAATTGGTATTGTCCACAGAAATACTGAAATATTTCAACACCGCTTTCGAGGAAATGGAGGTCCGCATCATCAAAGTAATAAAATCTCGGAAGAGATTTCTTCAATACGACATCGATAAAAAGATCGATGACTTGAAGTTCATGCTGTCCGGTTGTGCCAATCTGGGGACGGTCGACAACGTCAACAAGGAAAATTATGTGCGAGCTCAACTCGGAGTCACCATGCCCATTAAAACACTCGCAGAATTTCTAGCCTTCAATAACGCTCCGGCAGTTTCGGCAGAAAAACGAGAGCCTTTGGTATGTATTTAACGCAATACTATCATAAATTTACTTTATTTAAGATTCTTTTAAAATTTTCTATGAAGGTTTTCTTTTCATCAAAACTATAACAATATTCCCTTATGAAAAAAAATTTGCTGACATTTAGAATTTGAGATATTTAATTTCCAATCGTTCATTTTCCCCATCTAAACGCGTGTCAATTGGAGTCGTGTTTCGGTTATGAGTTGTAAAAAAATGTATTTACGATTTTTTTTGCAGATATAGCCAGAAAGGCTATGGCTAAATTTTTTTAAGAAAAAATCTAAATACATTTTTTTGCAACTCATAAACGAAACTTGACTTCAATTTACACGCGTTTAGATGGGAAAACTTGAAAATTTGAAATTAAATATCTCAAATTCCAGACGTCATAAAATTTTTCTTCATAGGGGAAAATTGTTTTTATATCAAGAACATTCATGCAAAATTTTGGAAGAATTCTAAATGAAGTCATTTTGTGATAGTTTCCTTAATTCGTTTCATATACATTTTTTCTATTTTTTTACGACTGTTTTTTTTCAGAAAAAAAATGATACGATTCGTTATTGGCGGTAATAGTAATTTCCGAACAGCTCTGAATCGAGCTTTACTAGCCATTTTGGAGAAGAAAGTGCAACTTTACTACAGCGGATGCGGTAGGCGAACGAAAAACCAGCCTGGAAAACTTTCCTTAATAAAAACTGTGGTTTTTATTTGCATAGAAGGTAAAATAAAACAAATTGACAAATTTCTCAATCTACTAACTTCACAATTGAATTTACTATCAATACTTGTTGCGTTTAACAATTTTACATTTTCAGATGTGTTTCAGTCAGGATTTGCCACCGATGTGTCCAAAATTCAAGCGCTGGTTTCCAACGTAAGCCGTTGGTTCGCAGGAGCAGGAGTCAGAGTTGGTGACCGAACCCTCCGCCTTTCTGTTCCGAATATCAACGAAGTAGAGAATCCCCGTCATCCTCGGCTGCAAGATCTTCAGAATGTTAACGACAATAATAATTAATAGGACTTATAGTGACAAGGTAAAACAAACACTTAAGGTAGTCCTTTCATGACATTAAAATAAAAAAAAATTGTTTTTCAGTTTTTCTCACATACAAAATGCTTTGCGGGCTTCAGTTAATTAAGAAAAATTGTTGCAAATTGACTAAAGAATAACATACTCCAAATTCAAGATCATCCAAGGTTATATGTACTTACTGTATAATTACAACAATTACGAAAATTTGTCTTTAGATTTTTTTGAAAAACCAAATAAAGCTTCCTTGATGTTGCATAAAAATGTATGCAAAGTTTGAGAAGTGTTACGTCCGGAAGGGACGATTTTATTTTACCTTTGGGTTCGTCAATATAATTTCTTTAAAGTATAAGGGATAGCCGCACGTCCCATACGGGCCCGGCAAACTCTCCTGTGGAAATGGGAGTGGGAAAACAAATTCTAACAATGGGTATTTAGGGGTAAATGGTTATAAATGATATTTTATTATATTACGTTAATTCTACGTACAACGTTCCGTGGGTAATCACGCCTTTGCGCGGGGACAGTTTCCCCCGCGTCGCTCTCTCACTCTCGGTCTAGCACGCTCTTCCGCGGGGACAATCTCCCCGCGTTTCACTTCCGCAAACCGCACGCTGAACTTATGTGTCCTCTATTTTGTTCCGGGGCTTCGATGTAGGCCCCGCACCTTTATCACTGGCTCGATAGTTATTTAGTATTTTAGAGAATAAATCTTGGTGATTAAATATGGTTTCCTAAAGTAACGATCAATGTCTCTATGCGGGTCCGCCGGGTCGCTACCCAGGTCTTACTACACCGCCGCGAGTATGTCGTTACTTAACTACGTTACTAGTAAAGACTGACGTCTCTGTGCGGGTCGCCGGGTTGCTAGCCTGGACTTATTACACCGTCGCGAGGACTGCTGTTACTAGGAGTTTTCTCCGACTCCAGGAGCGAACTGTGGACAAATCCCAACTATCATACGTACCGCCACCGGACCGACGTTAGCTCGGTCGCTATTGGCTCGGTGGGGTTTTTGGCAACGTCCACGGAAACTTGTTCGCTCCCGGAGTCCCACGGTCGAACCCCGCGGATCAGGCGATCCTCGATCAGCGGAATTCGATCGCACCGGACACCGCACAGAGACACGAGGCACAGAGTCGTAGGAAAATAATTATATTTATATTAAATAAAAAAAAATGTTACGGGACGTGACAACTCCCCCCCCCCCTTAGGAAGATCGACGTCCTCGTCGAACTATTCTAGCATGGGAATTTTACACTAGGAGTCCTCGCGTAGCAACGCGTAGGCGAGGGCAGCCACTAGCTCTCCGAATTTCTTCCGTTGATCTCTCATTCCTTGACGGGGCAGTCCTTCCTCAGCTTGTGCCCCTCTTTTGATATTCCTTGTTTCGTTAGGCGACGAGTAATTCCTGACGAGGGACGGGGCGGGGAAGTGGGTCCTCACGCGCCGGACTCGAGGTACTTATCGGCGGGCTAGGTGTCAAGTTGCCTTCTTGAGAATTTCCTCGGGCCGAATGTTCGTGCGAGTTCCCTTCGGCTGGGCGAGAGCTCTTTTTCCGCGAGCACAACCAATTCCAAATGTATCCAAGAGAGAGAGATAGCCGATTCCGCAAGGTATAGATTAGGAATAACAACATTACTCCCGCTTGACTAGCAAAGCTAGCCAGAGTGAGAAAATGTTGTTCTCTCTCTCTCTCTCTCTCTCTCTCTCTCTCTCTCTCTCTCTCTCTCTCTCTCTCTCTCTCTTTTATGCTCGCCTATGGCATGAATTTTTTTCCCACAGCGCGCAGCGATTCCCCGTCCTCGAGCCTCAGATCCGGGTTTCCACCTGCGGACTGTTTGTGCGCCTGAGCGAATCATTCCCCGAAGTCTAATGTGATATCGCTATTGGCCAAAGTGGGAATTACGATGGATACATTGAGCGTTATTCCCGGCTCGTAGAAGAACGTTTCCTTGTCCGCATATGCACGAAGACTTGATAAAGTGGTAGTACGGGTTGCTCCAACACAGTTAGCCTCCAACTGTAGAATCCCCATGCCTTGTAATGTTATGTCAACTACCGGTGTGTTTAGACACGTCACCCGCAACTTCGTGGGCTCGACAAGGGAGAAAAGCCAACCGCCGTGTGTGGGCACATATTCCCAGAAATCTTCAGGGTGCAGATGTAGGCGTATGTTACACTGGCGCATGGCCTCCTGGGATGGCATGGTAAGCGTGTGCAGCTTGCAGACGCCTGCATTTGTGTCCCGAACTGGAACATTTCCTGAGCAAATCAGTCGTCGATCGGCCGCCTTACATTGATTTCTGTATGCTTCGCTAACTAGGAAGAAGGTTTGGCGACTCCTTCCCAAAGCGATGTAAGGTGAAGCGGGCACAATGCTTGCTGAGCCGGTCCCGTTACCGAGTTGTTGAGGAACAGGCCAGGCGATTATCCGGTATAGGTCGTTTATCATTGGATCCACAAGCGGTATGTGCACGATGATCATTAGCCGCCCATCGCGTGACGTCACGTCTGTCCAAACAAGAGTCCCAAGGTACTCTGGGTGGATATGTTCTGGGGAGTAGGGAAATTCCAGCCCCCCCCCCCTCCCCCGCGTGGCGTTGTGCTTCCTCCGCTATGATTCGCAGTTGCGTTGGTGATATGGCCGCGGGATCGAATTTCCCGCTGATTGCTGAGCTGATCACACAGATATACTTCTCGCAGGCACGCATGTAATTGTCGATATTGTTTGCGATTTTATTTCTGTAGTTAGAGAGCGAGAAATTGTAATAGGCCACGGCGGATACATTAGCGATCGTGCTGAGGTCATCGTGCGTGTGCGATACAGTTTGGTATATAGCTACCACTCGTTTTGATTCCTCCAAATGTTCGTTGTGTAGCGTTTGCAATTTTGAGCTTAAAATATGCATTTGTTGTTCCTGGAGGTGAGTTAGTTCCTGTTGATCCTTAAATAGACGATCTATCTGGGAAGAGAGATAATCCGCGTCATCCTCGGTGAGGGTTCCGAATATGGATTTACTGATGCTCCCCACAAATCCGAAGGGCACTGAACGTCTCTTCATTGATGTTAAGGGCGACGATGTTTTGAGATCCTTGCGGTTTCCGATCCCCCATAGATCACTAGTTAGCTCGTGGCCGTGCCGTAACCTCGATATTACATAAGGTCTACGGAGCAGCTCCTCGCAACCCGCCTCCGAGTTATATTTGAGGCATTCTGCTTGAATTTTTGGCAGGTTTCCGCCGTCCTTCGGGAAGGACGCGATGAATTCGGCAAGGTCGATGAATAATGTCGGTCTCCAATCAGCGCATTGTAATTGCACCGGCGTTTGTAGCTCGTAGTATATTCCAGCGTTATCTTCGAGTTTGTTGACGACGTAGGGGTTCCTGGGTGTTGAATTGGTCATTCCACGGCCCGCGAAGACAAGGACGCAGATAATCGCGATCATCATTTTGCTGTCAATACACTGTGACGGACGATATTTTCTCTAACCACGGAAACGAGAACTTGATCACGAGAGCTAAGGTGCGAGAAACCGTCACCTTTGGCCGTCCACCCCGCGCGCGTGCATCCGCAATGCCCGGGGCGCCAGAGAATTTTGTTTCACCGGATGTCTCAACCGGTATGCCCTGGGGTCAGGGGGATCCGCCCTGACCCACCATCGGAGCTGGAGAACTCCGTGATTTTTGTTTCACCGGAATCATAACCGGTATGACCTGGGAGTCTGGAGGCCTCCCTGATTTTTAATCGCCGGAATCATAACCGGACTAACTGGATGCACTTGCCCGGGAGGACGGTTGCGGTACAGCACGGCCGCTCAGGCTGTGGATTGTGGTAGAGGGGTCGGGATTCACTGGGGAGTAGCGTGAGCGATCACGAGATCCGTCACTTTCGCGACGCCGAAAACGTCACGATAAAATAAAACAATGGTTTTATTTTATAGTGCGGGAACCGGTGGATTAACCACCCGTGAACGTTTTACGTAAACGAACTCAACGCGAACGCGAAGTGCACGCGGAAACGTTACACGAACGGGAACAGAGAGCACGACGACGTGCCTCTAACGCGAGAGCGAGAGCGCGTTAACAGAAAAAATGTCAACACGCTCGCGGCATCGGACCATGCGAAATCGCCGGTTCAAGCGAGAACTTTATCTTACAATATCGAGAGCTGAAATATTATTTCGGGAGCTGGAATATTCTCATAGAATATTCCTTTCGGAATCTATATTTTCTGCCCGAGTTACCCCGAAAACGGAACGGTAACAAATTGGGACCTTTTCTCAACGGTAACATGGAGGCTCTCGGAGATCGCATCCCCGGGTCACCGTGCGAAAGCGGGCAAAGCTTCTGTCCAGAAGCGCGGCGCGGAGATCTCCAGCTTCCGCCCGTAACCCAAACGACCCGCTCTCCAGCACGATGCACCTCTACGGTGGGGCGCCGGCGTTTCAGCCGGGCGTGCACCGATTCCCCGAGAGGCCTCACTGGGTGCATCCCTCGGTCGGAATTGCTCAGTACGTTGAGCCACACGCCGCTCGACCGAGTTCCGCACGCCAACCTATCCAAAACGGAAACACAACCCAAAACCTCAAACGTAACAAGACAAACACTCTAGAGAAAAGACCCTCAACACTAACGGATGGGTCGCAACCCGGGCATCGAGAGCATATCTTGATCATCGGTAGCATTTTTGTGACGTGGCTCAAAAAATCACGTCACAACACATACAGTTGAAACTAACTAGAGGTATGCTAATTTGATTTTATCAACATGTTTAGCGAAGCGTTCACCTCTTTCAGTCTCGAGGACGACATTATTCCTATCAGTAATCGATCTTATTGTATAGGGACCGTGATATTGAGTGTCGAATTTTCCCTCAAAGGGCCGGCATTTACGGTCGTAGTATAGTTTTCCTCGGCCATCTCTCGAATTTAATTCTGTCGCTTTATGAGCTCAACAAGGAACGAACTACTTGTAGCTAGACGGTCTTGGGTCGGAAATTCGCTAGGCTGTCGGGCTGTTTTTCCATACACAACCTCATGAGGCGTAAAATTTGTCGACTCGTGAACGTTTGTATTGTAGGAAAACTCGGCAAGGGGCAGTAAACGGTCCTAATCGTCGTATCGGTCCGCGTAGTGCTTGATATATTCTGTTAGAACGATATGACTCCGTTCCAACGCACCGTTCGTTTGGGGACGGTAACCAGATGTCGTCGTATGATCTACTTTGTAGATTTTGGAGATTTCCCTCAATAACCCGTTCGTGAATGAGGTTCCACGGTCAGTTAGAATTGCCCGTGGAGCTCCGAACTGGCTGTACAGCCGACGCACTATTGCTTGGTTCAGCAAGACAATATTTTGATAGATTATCTTGCATCGTTAGTATATGCGTATTCCCGTGAGGAGTAATAGGCAACGGACCAACGGTATCAAGGGATACTTTATCAAAAGTGTCTGCTGGTGTATCGATCAAGAGCATGGGTTCGCGGGTCTTTGCACGAACGAGTTTCTGCTCTTGGCAACCCTTACAGCAACGGATGTAATTTTGGATGTCGTTTTTGAGGGTAGGCCTATAAAAACGCTTTCGAATTCGCCTATAAGTCTTAGTAACGCCTTTATGGCCACCTATAAGGCTCGAGTGCATCTCTTTAATTATGGCCTCCCGCGACTCCGGGGAAGGGGCCTGAGTCCTGTCATCGGCATCGCTGTCTCGCTCGCTCCTACGCGAAAAACGGGGCCCTATAAGGCTAGTTCTCCGTAGGAGCTCCTCTTTATTAAGCCGTTGGAACCGTTCAGACAATTTCTCCAATCGTTCGCTCAGTACGTGATCATCACAATCTATGATAGGATCTAAATCGTCGAGGAATTCCCGGACAGTCGGCGATACCTCAACCATATCGGCTGATTGTTCTTGCCCTTCGCAAAATTCCTGTTCGAGTTGTTTCAGTGACTCGTCGAAGTTTCTGAAGGTAGGTTGCAGCCCCTCGTGGACCGATTCGTTTCCGTCGGGAACAAAATCTTCCACGGGAGTACTGTCCTCCGTGTCGCTAGGAGGAGGTTCGACCGAAACGATAATTTCGTTAGGGCTAGCAGGGCCGGGGGCCCCAACGTCTATAGCCACGGGTGGTGGACACAGCGTCTTATCGGCTAGCTGTGGCGGACGTTTGATAATTCGTCGTCTCAGGGGAAGGAGAGGGGTAGGGAGCATGCTGCGATTTAGCCGCCGTATGGGTCGGGCTTCCTCTCCCGAGCTTGTCCCCGAAGACTGCATAATTGGGTCGCCCGCGTGCTGCATTTGAATCAGCTGTTTGTCCACACGTACGGCGAGCGATAGGGCTCCGAGCGTTAGGATCGGGGTGCCTTGGATTCATCGGCCCCACAGAACGTTCACTCAGGGTGGAGTGCACCCGGTGTCTCCCGCTATCTACAGGGAGTACCATTGTCGGCCGGTCCGAATGCTCCGATTCGCTCGATTCTAATGATAGTGGATTTATGGGGTTACGGGAAAGAGCGTCCGCATTGATATTTAGCTTTCCAGGTTTGTAGACAAACTCATAGTTGTAATTTTGGAGGCTCAGTCTCCAACGTACCAACCTCTTTCCTGGATCACTCATAGAGCCAATCCATTTAAGAGGCTCGTGATCGGAGACGAGTTAAAATTTTCGGCCATATAAATACGGCTGGAAATGCTCCAAAGCTTTTATGACAGCGAGACATTCCTTCTCCGTTGTACCATAATTTATCTCGGCGGGGAGAAGTATGCGGGAGAAGTAGGCTATTGGAAAGTCAAAGCCATCGTGCTTTTGACTTAACACGGCCCCAACCGCGTAATCTGACGCGTCCGTGGTAAGCATAAATGGTCGGCTAAAATCGGGAAATTTGAGTATGGGTTCCGTTCAAAGGGCCTTACGCAAATCACGGAAACTACGTCGCTGCGCGCTTCCCCACTCGAACGGCTTACCCTTCTTCAAGAGATCCGATAACGGCTTGGCACGACTGGAAAAATTCATGATGAATCTCCGATAGTATCCAGCCAGTCCGAGGAACTGCCGGATATTTTTCGTCGTTTTCGGGGTCGGGAAGCGCTTCACCGCCTCGAGTTTTCGGGGATCGGGCCGTAAACCATCTCGCCCAATTATATGGCCGAGATAGCATACCTCCCTTTTCAGGAACTCACATTTGTCAGGCTCAAGCACGAGACCTGCGTCTCGCAACCGAGCCATTAATCGACGAACTTTTGCGCCATGTTCCTCCAACGATCGAGCGAATACAACAATATCCTCAAGGTAACCGAACAATTGGGCACCTTGGAGACGTCGAAGTACACTATCCATCAATCGCTGAAAAGTCGCGGGTGCGTTCTTCAAACCCTCGGGCATACGAACGTACTCATAATGGCCATTCGGTGTCGAGAAGGCGGTCTTGGCGCTATCACGCGGATCCATTGGAATTTGCTGAAAACCACTCGCCAGATCGAAGGTCGAGAAGTACTGAGCCTCGCCCAACTGGTCCAATATATCAAATATATTTGGTAGTGGGTAGGCGTCGGAGATAGTTTTCTTGTTCAGTTTCCTGAAGTCTATCACCATCCGCATCCTTGGCCAACCTTGAGAGTCGGGTTTCTTGGGCACAATCCATACCGGAGAATTATACGGGGATTGCCATGGTATAATTACTCCATTCTCGAGTTTTTTGCCGATTTGTGTTTCGACTTCGCGTCGATGAATGGAAGGGAATCGGTATTGGCGAGTATTCACTGGCAAATCATTTTCCGTTGGTATCCGGTGTGCAACGAGGCTTGTACTGGGTAGTTTGTCGCCAGGCAATTTAAATCGCATAGGGTCTTCTTCCACGATTCGACGGACGTGAGAACGTTTGACGTCATTCAGCCCGTCCAAGCGCAAAGCTTCCAGCACTGCCGCAATGCGATCCGGCGGCGGCAATATTTCGTCGTCTGAAGAACCACTGTTCTCGCTTGGACCAGCTTGACAATATTCGAAGGGCAGTATTTCCTGCGGCGTGACCTCTATGTCTACGTCATGAGTTAACGTATTTATTGCGAGAACATGACATATCCCGTTTTTTTGGGATACCAGAGCGTTGCCGATGTATAACCCTGGTTCAGTCTCGATTCGTGGCAAATAACCCTCACGAAGGTCCGGATTTATGACTGGGACTGCTAAGGATTTCCGTGTCCGAGCTTTGATGGTAAAAATTTTCTTACTCGGCGCGGAGATCGTTTGCGGCGAGCCGCTTGTTAAAAACGGTCGGGGATGAATAGGATCGCTCGTCATCACGAGAGCGTTATGACGAAACGATAGCTCGGCCTTTTCGCGGCGCATAAAGGGTCTGCCGAGCAGTCCGTTGCTTTCTGTCACGAATTCCTCGACAACGTGAAAGGTATGGGGTTGACATTTATAGTTAATTTTACCGTCTCCAACGACCACGCATTTCCGTTCGTAGGACCGACATATTCACGCGATTTCGCGAGGTCATACCTGACGTTATCACGGAGGGCACGAAGTTTGATGAAATTTAAACTCGACCCGGAATCACAATAAAATTTCTGGACTCCATTGACAAGCTCCGGTGCAGATAGTGTAACAACCGGAAACTCTATCTCGTCCTCGGTTTCTGACGAGGAATCTTTTGTCCCGATTTTGGAGTCGGATGTGGGATATTCCCGTATTAACGGCTGTCTTGAAATTTTACGGTGCGTTTGTCGTGGGTGGTAAAGGAGGGCTGGCTCGCCGTGTCCGGACGACGAGCCCTTTTCGAGTTTAAATGCTCGGGACTCTGGAGTCGCGGGCCACGCTGATCCGCGACGGGCGATGATGTTGAGCGTTCGCCGCGGGTATATCTTTGGGTGGTGGCGGTCCAAGGACAGCAATTGCACCCACCGGTATAGGCACAGCAGTACCGATGGTTACAGCCACGGCCTTTGCGATATTGAGTAGGGGTTCGCTGGTTCCAAGGGCAGCACGCACAACCTGAACCGCGCAAGCAACAATAGCGTCGCTCGTATCCACCTCGGTCATCGGGTGACCTTGGTCGATTTGATCTAGCCGGCGATTCGTCTCGGTGCTTCAGTATTCCCGAGAGTCGAAAATGTTCCGACCTTCCGGGACTACTGAATCGGGGCGCTGACTCTTTTTGCCGCTCCCGTCCCGACTCAGGGCGGGACGCGGGGGAAGACGAACGCGAATCTCTTGGTTTTGTCTCCGTTCTGGCGATTAACGCGAGGGCGTCGCCGACGGGGGTTCGCGGTCGTTCGCCACCCTTTGGCTCTACCGTCCCGGCTAGCGAGTCCGAGGATAGATCCTCTACCATTTCAAGCGCTTCTCGGAGAGATTTTGGTTTCGCGAAGTAGAGTAGTTCATTTAGTCGCGAGGGTAACGCTTGACGGAAAGATTCAAGGGCCAGCGTCGCGATTGGGTCAACGTTCATCGCAGAGGCCTCACACCCCAATTCTTCCTTCCGGGCGGTTCAAGCAACGCTCATTAGCCGGAGAATTCGGAGGTATAAACACCGGGGTGTCTCACCTTGCTTTAAACGTAACCGTAGAGTCTACCC
Source organism: Ophion slaviceki (assembly GCA_944452715.1). Taxonomy (NCBI): domain Eukaryota; kingdom Metazoa; phylum Arthropoda; class Insecta; order Hymenoptera; family Ichneumonidae; genus Ophion; species Ophion slaviceki. Next base: position 59,421,327 of record OX101783.1, on the reverse strand, counting down.
AAACATGAGTTGAAATTCCGACGGTGAGTTAATCCGTCCTGCAACGCGGTCGTTAGTTCTCTGACTGATCGAATATTTTGATCCTGGACACAGGTACGCGCCTCACCACGTAATCTACTTAGTACCCCGGTCACAAATTCCGGCATTTGATACGGGGGTACGAATGCAGCTGCATTCTGGATGTTTTGTAAGTAGTCACCGAGGGGAATTGATGTGCCGTCGAATTCCGGAATTGACACCAACCTGTTTGTCAGGTTGATGCCGCTAAGTATGACCGACAGGTCGGCGGGTGTTACGGTTTCGTTAAGCGAGCCGTCAGGTCCCGCATGACTAGATCCCGCGCCGGCCCCGGGACTGCCATCGCGAGGATCTTCAACCATTTTGATTAATTATGTTTTATTCGTAAACGGAAAGAACGGAAAATTCGACACTCAGATCACGGATTTATCGACGAAATACGAATTTAAAATTTTGACAACTTAATACGAATAATTTTCCACCTTTCCGTTATATTCCAATTTCCACAATTGAGTTTGCACAGTGCAGGCGGGTATCCCACCACTGCCACCAGGTTGTTACGTCCGGAAGGGACGATTTTATTTTACCTTTGGGTTCGTCAATATAATTTCTTTAAAGTAGAAGGGATAGCCGCACGTCCCATACGGGCCCGGCAAACTCTCCTGTGGAAATGGGAGTGGGGAAACAAATTCTAACAATGAGTATTTAGGGGTAAATGGTTATAAATGATATTTTATTATATTACGTTAATTCTACTTACAACGTTCCGTGGGTAATCACGCCTTTGCGCGGGGACAGTTTCCCCCGCGTCGCTCTTTCACTCTCGGTCTAGCACGCTCTTCCGCGGGGACAATCTCCCCGCGTTTCACTCCCGCAAACCGCACGCTGAACTTATGTGTCCTCTATTTTGTTCGGGGGCTTCAATGTAGGCCTCGCACCTTCATCACTGGCTCGATAGTTATTTAGTATTTTAGAGAATAAATCTTGGTGATTAAATATGGTTTCCTAAAGTAACGATCAATGTCTCTATGCGAGTCCGCCGGGTCGCTACCCAGGTCTTACTACACCGCCGCGACTACGTCGTTACTTAACTACGTTACTAGTAAACACTGACGTCTCTGTGCGGGTCCGCCGGGTTGCTAGCCTGGACTTATTACACCGCCGCGAGGACTGCTGTTACTAGGAGTTTTCTCCGACTCCAGGAGCGAACCGTGGACAAATCGGAACTAATCATACGTACCGCCACCGGACCGACGTTAGCTCGGTCGCTATTGGCCCGGTGGGGTTTTTGGCAACGTCCACGGAAACTTGTTCGCTCCTGGAGTCCCACGGTCGAACCCCGCGGATCAGGCGATGCTCGATCAGCGGAATTCGATCGGGTACATCCGGTCCTACTGTCGGCGTTTCGCACCGGACACCGCACAGAAACACGAGGCACAGAGTCGTAGGAAAATAATTATATTTATATTAAACAAAAAAAATGTTACGGGACGTGACAGAAGGCTCACCGGAGTAGAAGCCAAAATATTTATTGATGAAAATGCAACTTTTAACACGCGCTCTTAGGAGAGACTACCGAAAATGGTAATTTTTACCAATAAATATCTGAATATCCGCCCGGTGAGACCTTCCAAAATTTCATCAAAGAAGATTTATCCAAATTTTCAACGAAATCTTAAGAAGACGATATAACGATAGGACTACCTTAGAAGAAAAAGACTGAAAATGTTTTATTTTTGTTGTTAAAAATTTTAAATTTTATTTAATTGCTTAATTTTAATTAAGAGAATTTTTTTTAATTTTGCGTTATTACGGAAACCTTTACTTATCATTTACTTACCGTCATGTCACTATCATGCGTTGCATTACCCAATACTTTTCTTTACAAAAATATGAAACTTTGTTTAACTATTTAATTCAAGCAATTAGATATTTCATTTTAAGCTTATATGTTTATTGAAGAATTTGTGATAATTATAATGATTATACTACTTGATACCATAATAAAATAATAGTTATTGCATTTTGGAATATTTTTTTTTATTTTTATAATTGGCAGATATTTTACATAGCAATTGGCGCGAGGATTAGCAGAATTTGATAACCTTATTCAATACAATGCTAGTTTATTAATGGCCAACTGTATTGTCAAGCGTTGGCCCATTAGAATTATTAACGCTGATTCGACTGTTGTTTAACCATTGGCATGGTGTAATCGTTGACCGATGTATTGACAACGGTCGGGCCGTGCCTATGGCCCCAGTATTAAGGGGATATATACACCTAGGAGCCGGAAAAAGTCATTTTTGTGAATATTTTCAAGGAAAACTATTTGAAATTTCGGATTGGGGTTTTAATTATCTAAAAATATATACATCCAAAAATATGTTTAATTTTCTTTATTTAAAAATATCAAAAATGTACAATGATATTGAATGATCATTGGAGCGTCGTAAAAAATCTGCGTATACGGTACCCACTGGCGTTTCGTCAACAATCATCTGAAAAAAAACCAAAAAGATTATTAAATTAGATACTATAATGTAGTACTTGTCAGAGCCGATTTTGAAAATATCGATTTATGACAAAATGGTGGACGTTTGAACATAAATAGTGATTTTTGGGCAAAACAATAAT
>OX101783.1:59385472-59418472 GCA_944452715.1 Ophion slaviceki | reverse complement strand
TTGCGTCGCATAGCAGGTGATAGTCTTGTGTGCCAGGACTGTGGTAGTAAATTTCACCCAGGGTGCTGCGCTGCTTACTTATCGTATCGGAGAGCTGCTGCTTGTTGCGTAGCGTATTTGAAATCATTCGTTCTAGAATATCATGCTAAAAAGACTTCTCAGCAGTTGAACGAACACTCTAACGCTTTAGTTTCACCGGTGCAAGAAAATTTGACAGTAACTGCAAAAATCAAAACTTGTGACACGTCTAGCACATTGTCAGCGCTAGCGTACCCCGCTATTACCGAACGTGTCGATATTATAAAGGAATCGATGGATGAAGCTTTAATCAATAAGATGATCGACACCATGAAAGAAAGTAGCGCGCAAATCAAAAGACTTTCAGAGTCGGTTCAACATCAATCGACCATAAATGATGACATTGCAAAAAAACTAAGTTGCCTGCCAGAACTCTTAGCCAAAGTCGAGAAGCCCGACGAATCTATTGCTCTTCTCGTAGCTAGCAATGCTCATCTCGAGGCTAGCAATGCTCGTCTAACACGCGAATTCGAGCTGCTCCGTTCCAAGACAGCGTCTAATCGAATCCAAACGTCAGCTGAGATCATGCTGTCAGGCATCCCTATCGCAATCTCAGACGAACATCAGGTGCTCGTCCGAAAAGTTTTTAATGCGTTGGGAGTCCAAGAACTCTTTAATGATGTGATCGAAATTCGAGCTCTAACACGCAAGGGAACTTCTGCTGTCGGTGAAAGTAGCGTAACTCCCAATGCTAGAGTGACTAAATCGCTTTTGATAATTCTGAAATCCACTTCAGTTCGCGATTATATCATCGACAAAAAACGTGCAAAAAAAAAGACCTTTTCATCCGCGATGTCTTTGATATCGATCTGCCGGGACGCATTTACCTAAATGAATTTGTACCATCTGCTATGTATCAGCTGTACCGTAACGCTAAAACCAAAGCAGCAGAGACTCATCACAAGTTTGTATGGATACGCTCGGGGGTCATTCGCGTACGTAAAGCAGAGGGTTGTCCAGCAATCGAAATTAATACCCACGAGGATCTTGCTAAAATAATCTGACCTGCACTGGGGCAAGAAGGTTGTGTTGTTGTGGAAAGCGTTACCTCCACACCACCGAAATCAGGTCACCTTATCGTCGCTCAATTTAACGCGAATTCTCTGCGTGCGCATTTGTATCTCGTAAAAACTCTTTTAGTTGATAAGTTCTACCATATTATATGCATTACTGAAACCTGGCTTCACTCTCTCATACCTGATGCGTTATTACATTTGGAAAACTTTCACCTTTTCCGAAATGACCGAGAAGACAAGCAAGGCGGGGGCGTGGCCTGCTACGTTCATAAATCTCTCAAAGCACGAGTTCTTGCAGCTTCTCCCTCCCAATTCTCAAATGAGCCTGAGTTTATATTATTAGATATTCGCTATCCAGGTGGCGACTCTCTCCTTTTCATCGCTGCTTATCGTCGACCGAAAGGGCGGTTGTTCAACAACTTAGCGAATGAATATCATAGATTTTCATTTGCTCATGAAAACATAATCATAGCAGGGGATTTAAACTGTGACCTGCTGTGATCGAGCTTCGAAGCTTCGTCTCTTCGCGAATTCGTGGCGGCCAACGCGCTACACATTGCAAATTCAGAATCAACGCACCACACAGCCGTCTCGAATTCTTTATTAGACGTCTTCATCGTCGACTCCTTAGATAAAGTGCGCTCGCTCTCGAAGACGGAAACCCCATTTATCGCAGGACATGATTTACTAACATTGACATATGTCTTTACAGTCAAGAAGGCTACTGGTCGTAGCATCAAGCGCAGAGACTTTAAACGATTTGACGCAGCTACTTTTTCGTCTGCTGTCGCTAACGCTTTAGGGATAGACTATCCTATTCCGTCAGCCGTCGGCACGTCACCAGAATCAATGGACAAATACTGTAATGCGATTAGTAAAAATATTCTGAACTCATTAGGTATACATGCACCGTTTCGAGTCTTTAGACCGGATAGGCCGGCCGCTCCATGGTTCACAGTCGAGCTGAAACAACGTTTGCGCATACGGAATGCTCTATATAAACGGGCGAGAAGATCTGGGAGCGTCCTTGGTATGGCCCTGTATAGGAAATTTATAAATGCTTTACGGGAGGACATGCGTACGGCAGAAAATCAGTAGTATCTACATCGCTTATCTAGCATTAGCGACCCATCGCGACTGTGGAAAGAGTTAGCTAGGTTGGGTCTAGTCAAGTCTCCAACAGTGTCTCCGACAAATTTCTTCAGCGTTGACGAACTCAACAATTCGTTTGCGGCTGTGGCTAACTCACCCTCAGTGATTAACATTAGTGCACTTAAAAACTTGCGTGATGCAACACAGCCTGAGTTACCAATATTCGAGTTTTCTACGGTCTCAGCTGAAAACGTCGCCTCGGTTATTGCAGTTAACTTATCTTCATGTCATTCTTCAGGTCCAGACGGCGTTTCTTTCTTTGCAATCACGACTGCGAAAGCGAGCTTATTACCGTATCTCACTGCACTATTTAACGCATGCCTACACAACGCATATTTCCCTACCTCCTGGAAGAGAGCATACGTGCGACCACTACTTAAAAAAAAACCGCCACAGTCTCCTTCTGATACAAGACCAATCGCAAATTTGTGCGAGTACTCCAAAATCTTTGAACGGATCGTCCATAATCAATTAGTTAATTACCTACAACATAACAATGTACTAGACGAAAGACAATCGGCTTACAGAAAGGGGTTCAGCACCCAGACAGCACTACTACGATTATGTCACGACATTAGAAGGGTCGTTGATGACAAACTAATCACCATCTTAGTTTTATTCGATTTCAGCAAGGCGTTTGATACAGTAGTGCATGAAATCTTACTAGGTAAACTCCGTCGCATCGGGTTATCTGACGGCGTCCTGGACTGGATGAATTCCTATCTATCCGGCAGGTCACAATCAGTCTTGGATAATTGCGGTCACAGCTCTGCCTGGCTTCACACTACTACAGGAGTTCCCCAAGGCTCAGTACTAGGCCCTCTTCTGTTCTCTCTATATATCAACGATATCGCAGAACACCTTAAATATTCACAACATCTAACATTTGCTGATGACACGCAAATGTATTTAAGCTGTTCCCCTGTAGAGATAGAAGAAGGAATCATCAAGATCGCACAAGACGCGGGGACCATTGCCAGGTTCGCGGCTGAAAACGGATTGAAACTAAATATTTCCAAGTCCAAAGTGCTGATCTCTGGTAGCAGCAAATTTATAAACGAACTCCATCTCGACACTTTGGCTCCGGTCATGGTAAATGGCATATCTTTACCGTACGTGAGAGAAGTACGAAACCTAGGTGTTATTTTCCAAGCAGAACTCTCATGGCGCGCACAGGTGATATCGGTGTCCAGAAAAGTAAATTTTTCTCTTCATAAGTTGAAATTTCATCGGTTGGCTCTCTCCCAAGAATTACGCATCTCTCTCGTTGTTTCTTTAATTTTCCCGTTGTTAGATTATTGTTGCATACTTCTCGTAGATATCACAGTTCAACAAAACGAGATACTAGAACGTCTTATCAACAAGTGTATTAGATTCATTTACAAACTTCGTCGGGACCAACATATTAGTCCTTATAGGAGAGAATTACGTTGGCTAACTGTTCGGTCTAGAAGACTGTATTTCCTCGGCATCATGGTCCTCAAAATTCGGCAGAAGGTAGCACCAAGTTATCTGAGTGAATTGTTTGTTAGGCCACCCCCAGCTGCACGTGTCACGCGAGGTTCACTAATGCCGAATGAGTTCTTTATACCTCATTATCGCACCGCTACTTATCGAAACTCGTTTTACATAACTGCCACTTATTTCTGGAACTCTCTACCAGCTGATGTAAACACCACGCGAGATCTTTCCACCTTTAAAGAACGCCTCTTTACCAATCTTTTCGAGCGCGAGTCGACGTAACATGGAATGACTTCGCTATGCTATGAAATTGTAAACGTCGAAAACTAGACGAGCATGCGGTAGGCGTCAAGGCATATGCGCTGTCGAGGTGAACGTCTGCTTTGTATTATATAAACAATATAAATTTGTATCAAATAAGCATATTTTATTTTAATATCACAATAAATATTAGGTTAGTTGTAGGATTAAGCGCAGCATGGACAAATCGACGTAATAGTTAAGTATATTCCTGTACTGTTTTGAGATTTGTCCATCGAACGGTTCTTCTCACGATCGTAAGAGAGAATACGTGTTCTCAGCTCATTTTTACATTTGCCCCATAGTTAGAAACTAGGGCATAAATAAAGCATAAATCAATCAATCAATCAATCAATCAATCAATCTCTCTCTCTCTCTCTCTCTCTCTCTCCCTCTCTCTCTCTCTCTCTCTCTCTCTCTCTCTCTCTCTCTCTCTCTCTCTCTCTTTCCCCTCTCAACGCGAAAAAGTAATGTAAAAATTCCATTACTCATTACATAGGATTTTGCAATGGAAAAAAATTCCATTACCCATTACATTGTAATGGGCAATGAAAAAGTTTTACATTACAAAATCCAATGTAATGGGTAATGGAAATTTTGTACATTACAAAGTCCAATGTAATGAGAAATGGAATTGTTTTACATAACTAAATGTAATGTAATGGGTCATGAAATATTTTTTCATTACCCATTAACACGTTGACTGCCGTGTCACCCGAATACGGGTAAATCATAACCTCCCGCAAATGCTGAGAATTCGGTTCGTAGGTTGCCATGTTTGAGTGCCTATAACTTTATAATGCATACACGTATCCGTTAGCTTTTTAAAATTGTTTACATTGGCAGAGCCTCTAGTTTAAAATGCCACTTTTTTTATTGAGCTAGGGCCACTACTTCGGCCGCAGTGGCTCTCTAAGTAAAACGGTCACGGCAAAGTTGTACTCCTAATATATCAGTGTGCGATTACTCCAGCGAACACTAAGCATCGATGAGAGGGATCTTCTGCAACGACTGTCGAGATCTGGTGCATTAAATTGATCTATCCAACATGTGTTCTACCTGTATAAATGTGCACCGAGCTAATTGTCAATATTTCCATTAAACTTTCGTACCATTCTAAATAATACCAATGGGTCACATAGATTAATAAGAAAAAATCGCATGTTTTGTTTGTTTCAGAACCATTGTGTAGAATATAAATGTCATGAATAAGATAGTATGATAAATTATATCTGAAATTCATCATTCACGTATGCACTTCATTGTTAATCAATTTAAACGAGGAAAGTACTTATTAATTATGGTTGTTGCCGTCTCCTGCCCCGTCTCCCAGCCATGGCAACCGTATCCACAGACGCGGTAGCCTCCCTCTGCCCCGCATAGCCTTCTTTAACGATGACTCATCCCTTGCCATCCGCCGGTCTATGGTAAGTAACTGTTCAGGACTATGGACTCAAGCCCCCGCAAAGACATTCTCGCACAAACACGAACCCACACACACACACACATACACACACACGCACGCACGCACGCACGCACGCACGCACGCACGCACGCACGCACGCACGCACGCACGCACGCACGCACGCACGCACGCACGGACGCACGGACGCACGGACGCACGGACGCACGGACGCACGGACGCACGGACGCACGGACGCACGGACGCACGGACGCACGGACGCACGGACGCACGGACGCACGCACGCACGGACGCACGGACGCACGGACGCACGCACGCACGCACGCACGCACGCACGCACGCACGGACGCACGCACGCATGCACGCACGCACGGACGCACGCACGGACGCACGCACGGACGCACGCACGCACGCACGGACGCACGCACGGACGCACGCACGCACGCACGCACGGACGCACGCACGCACGCACGCACGCACGCACGCACGCACGGACGCACGCACGCACGCACGCACGCACGCACGCACGGACCCACGCACGGACGCACGCACGGACGCACGGACGCACGCACGCACACACACACACACACACACACGCCGTATGACTTCAAACCCCCACTCCCGGCTACCTCGTGCTAGGGCCCCACGGTAAGGCCTTCCCTCTGCAGCGCCTTCCCCCGCCCCGCCACCTGACGTCGGCCCTCGGTCCCCCGCGCTGGAGCCCCCCGCCCCGCTCCACCCTGAGATCCCGTGGTTAGAATCAGTCCTGTTATACTACCCACCTCTCGCTGTACTCACAATAGTGTCTATGCGAAGAACTACAAGTGATGAAACAATGTCTTGTTAGCCTTTCTCCACAATACTGTGCATGTATAAAACTCTGACTAATATTTCATAACTTTCTTTTGAGGGATTCAGTGATTCATCAGAAGATTTCTCTCGCCGCTGAAAAGGATGACAAGTTTCACAAGCTCTGGAAAATTGAATAACTTGCCCGACTGTTTATCAAACTTGTCATTTTGTTCAGCCCCGAGAGATATGTTATGATGATTCACTGAATCCCTCTGAAGAAAGTTTGGAATGTTACTCAGAGGTTTTCACGTGGACAGTACTGTGGAAAAAGTCTAACGGATCATTGCTTTCAACCCTTGTAGTTCTTCGCAAGGGCAGTATTGCTAGTAAGACGAAAGGTAAGATTTTCCCAATTTTTGTTATGCGAACAAAGTTTCTTTGCAGTACGCGGTCGAGAAATTTGTGTGCGGTTCAGGAGTATCTGCAAAAAGCTTGTCTTTCTTGAAAAGCGCATAAATACTACAAAATGCAGCTTTCGCATTTACCGTACACATAGTTGTAAGCGTTGACTCAAGTTAATCCGTTTGTCTTGACAACAGGAAATAAAATTTTCCAAAACAATGAAAATTTATAGAACAACTGGAGTTGAGCTTCTTCACCTAGTTCTGTAATGCATCCGCAATGTTTGGCCCTAGAAGGTGGGGAATTATTGAGTGGTTTAAATGCTTCGAACAGAAATTGGATTGTGAGACTCTAAGATTGAGAGACCTGAGCTTGACTACGAAAATACTTCAAGTACGGCCGAGTTGCGTGTATTTATATTTTCCATTTCTCTATTTGTATTATTAAAGAGCGTCTTCTTTTTGCAAATTGAGGTCGTGAATCTCTAACAAAGTGTGTAAAAACGTTTGAGACATTTTTACAGCCGGCACCGACCAAAAACAGTTTGAGCATTTAAGGAGAATTCATTTCAGTTAAAAAAAAAGTTTGAGCATTTAAGAATTCATTTCCGTTCCAAGAAAAATTTGAGCATTTAAGAATTCATTTTCGTTCCATTCCAACGATGCAAACTTCAGCGTCACGGGGTTGAGATCACAAAGATTAAAAGAACAAAAAACTTGTGAATATTTTTCAGTGATTTTCAAATTGCTCTGTCCCCGCGAAAAATCATCGTGCAAGTAAATTTAAAAAAGCATTTTAAAGGTTAGAATCTCTAGATTTCAAGTTTCTACTTAAAATAATTGTTTGCCCTTTTGTTATTAATAAATCATAAGAAACGTCGCAATGGAAAATGTCCTATTTTTCTTTCGTTCAGGAAATTTTATGATGACTATTCTTCTTTCGTACAGTCAAGGAAATATTTGTTTGATTAATGACGCAATCAGACGTATTTTCCTTGGATCACCCTTTCTATTTTGAACTTTGAAACAAGTATATATCAATCACCTGATCAAAGTCAAATGACGCTTTTGACTTTAATAATCAATAACTCATAGACCAATCATCGTACACGAATTTAAAGGGCCGTTCTGGAAAGCTGAAAGTACGCTCTTCATTGTAAGAAAAAATCCATTTTTAATCAATTTGTTTTGTGTAAGATGTGCAGTTAAAAAACGTCAAAAATGCCGTGTATTCTGTAAATTACTGAAGTTACGACATCTTTGCAGCTAGCTATGGCGAATATTATGCTCAGGCATTTTTTCCAAGTTGATATTGTCCACAAAAAGTATGCTAAGCATAAAGTGATCCCGATTTTTACCCCGCAGCCCGAATGATGAACGTTTTCTATTTGGTTAAAGAAAATTGAACGAAAACCATTATTGTTTTAGGCCACTATTATTCCGCTTACTCGGTAAAAAAAATAGTTTTTTCGACATTTACAAGTATTTTCACTCGTGCAAAGTGATAATTGGTCGAAAAAAAATAAACTTCTTTTCAATAAACAAAAATCTCTTTGTTTTTAAAAGGAAATTTACTTTTATTCGTTTGTCCATTTCTTACTGAATTATAACAAACATACCCTCTCAAAGTAAAAAGTTCCATTCTTTAACCTTTTTTTTGTTTGAAAAATAGATGTTAAAAGCTGTAACCCCTCTGTATTTCCTATATTTTTATCAATGTGAAATTAATCTTCTCATAAATTAGCATATGGTGAATTCTTTATTGCAAAAAAATCGTAAAAAGAAAAAAACAAGTTGTATCAATTTCTTTAAAAAAATGTTTCGTAATAAAAAGTAATGTTTTAAACCAGTTTGAAATTGCAGATGTCTAGTTTGTTCAGATATATTGAAATTCCCCTTTCAAAAAGATCTGAAATCTGTTTTAAAAACTTTTAAAAAAAATTAAAAACGAAACGCCAAGTAACAAAAATCCCTCAAAAACGTTATCGCTTGTTTTTCTATATAAAAAATGCTGATTTATCTCAAATATCTCAATCTATACTTTTTATTTAACTTCAAAAAATGGTGTCATTATACTTCTTTAATGCAAATGTACAAAAAAAGTGAAATAACTTTTATGAAATAGCCAAGCAAGTTTACTAGTCATGTTGCACACTAAATGGTTAAAGCTTAGGATTAATATTTTTGAAAATATTTAATTTAAAAAGTCATATTACTATTATAATAAAAAATATCGCCATTAGATAAAAGTACAAAGTAGGTAACACACAAGTACACTGGAAATGCGGTGCAACGACTTGGCGTGGATAGCTGAAAAAAGAGTTCGGCGAAGCATTTCGTCATCTCAACATCTCAAATGTCGGGTTAACAAATCATAACTTGTCACGATTTATTATGCAAGTGAAAACCAGATTCATGTGGAGTACGAATCAAATGAGTTATATACCCTTCGACCACACGGCATTTGAAATGTTAATTTATTTGGATAATACGAAAAAATGTATATAAAAGCCTCACTTACCTTTTATTCTTTAATACAATAACCGCATATCTCATGAAATATATTGCGTCTTATAGACTTTGATTACTGATTAGCATTACTGTTTTATCCTCCTGCTGGTGGAAAATTTCGTACCGATAAAGCTCCAAAGGGTACATCACTCATTTGATTCCTACTCCACAGGATCTTTTTGAAAGGGGGATTTCAATATATCGGAACAAACTAGACGTCTGCAATTTCAAACTGGTTCAAAACCTTACTTTTTATTGCTGAACATTTTTTTAAAGACATTAATACCACATTAATACAAAAACATTGTTTTTTATTTTTACGATTTTTTACAATAAATTATTCACAATATGCTAATTTATGAGAAGGTTCATTTCACCTGAATAAAAGTATAGGAAATACAGAGGGGTTACAATTTTTAACATCCATTTTTCGAACAAAAAAAAAGGTTGTAGAATGGAACTTTTTACTTTGAGAGAATATGTTTGTTATCATTCAATAAAAAATTGAAAAACGAATAAAAGTAAATTCCGTTTTAAAAACAAAGAGACTTTTGTTTATTGAAAAGAAGTTAAATTTTTTTTGTACAAATTCTGACTTTACTTGAGTGAAAATACCCGTAAATGTCGAAAAAATATTTTTTTACCGAGAAAGCACAATAATAGTGGCCTAAAACAATAATAGTTTTCCTTCTATTTTTTTTACCAAATTCAAACCTTTCATCACTTGGCCTACAGGGAAAAATCGGGACAACGTTACGCTTAGCACACTTTTTGTGGACACTGTCAACTTGGAAAAAATCCCTAAGCATAATATTCGCCATAGCTATCCGCAAAGATGTACCTTTTGTAATTTAAAGAATAAACGGCGTTTTTGACGTTTTTTAACTACACATCGCACAGAAAACAAATTAATTGAAAATGTTTCGGCTGTGGTACGCCTAGTTCTGAAGAAAATATAAGGACCCGTCGAAAAATGAGAATGCCGTTATCGTGTGTATTGGTTTTCGTAGTTTTCCACGATTTCCATGTGGCATCGGGTAAGCCCGCGTTTTCGTCTGAGTCGAATAAAATAGGAGAGGAAAAAGAAATAGATAGCGCTTTTTCTCGCGACGTTACACCTCCCCCCTTCAGGATTGAGCGTCTCGCTCGATCGTAATCGTTGGGAGTGGTGATCAAACGTATAATGGCACGATAGTATGAATTGGCATTGTCATTGATCGACTTACAATGTGACTTAAGGGCGGGGTGAAGTTAATTCGGCGAAAAAAGGCATGTTTTTAAGATTTTTTGGCGTAACGAATAGTGTTCGTTTATTGAAAAATTTACATATAATAAAGTAACATTTGAACAACATTCTCCTAAATTTGCATTGCAAAATATTCAAAATTGAGTGAGTGAAAATTAAACCCCGGAGGCGCCTCGAAAAAAAGTTGGTTTGCGGTGTGCACCATAACTCGCAACAGAATCATCTGAAACAAAAAAATCAAAATGCATTTGTTAAAGGAGATGTTTCTCGAGGTAATGACGGGAGGATTTTTTTTTCGATTTTTCGATTTTTCGTAGCACTTGGGAGCAAAAACCCGATTTTCGCTAAAAAAAATCGGCTAATTTGTTGTAGAAAAATTAGTAATTATTAAAAAAAACAAAAAAGCTCTCGACAATACCTGGTGAATTATGTGAAGAAGTACTGTGCAAAATTTCAAAGCGATTGGTCCAGTAGATTTTGAGTTACCGTGCACACGGACTTCAAATATGACAAGTCTCAGAAAACGGTTTGAAAAACGCAGAAGAGTTTGGTCGCTTAGCGCTCATTGCACATAAGTTTGAGAACACTTCTCGATTGCATAAAAATCTGAGAAAATTCATGCATATTAAAGGTACTCAAAAGATTAATTTTGCATAATAATATTTCCAAAATGTTATTAACAAAATGATGAAAAAAAAAATTAGTCAACAAATTTCCCCGCAACCCAATTTTTTTTCGTGATTCGTTCATTTTTCTGAATACGTATGAATTTTGTCAGATTTTTCAATTATCTTTGAATTTTTAGAAATTCAAAATAAAACTCGATAATTTTCTTATACTCACTCAAAATCGTCGATGCCAGGTCCGTAGAGCAAAAGGCTTCCATTAAGATGATCGAGAGCATCTTTTTGCGTTTGTCTACGCAAAACTCTTTCTTCTTTACTGTCGTGCGCCGCTTGCTCCTCTGCTCTACTAATTCGCAAATCGTCACCTTGTCGGGCCCATTCGTGAGCACTTGGCTCTGTACTAATTTGCATCTCTTCCATAAAGGCCAACAAAGCGAAAGAACCTTCATTGTAAGTACATGTACAATTAAGTACAATTTATTCGGGGTCGAAAAATACAATAGCGCACCGCGCAGCTGCCGCTCAGGTATAAAACCCGGCATGGAGCAATAGACGCTCAAATACTCATAACTTCGTCAATTTTACTCCGATCGACTTGAAATTTTAACACAATATTTTTGATATATTATACATTCATTTAAAAAATTTAAAAAAATTTAAAAAACATTTAAATACTTTACCCCGCCCTTAAAAACATTGGAAAGTAGGTATTACTTATCATTGTGTGTGTGTATATATATATATATAGACAGATCTCCAATGAGGTTTCTTTTTCCCTTTTTTAAAAATTATAGTTATATGTCGATTTTTTGTTGTTGATGTTGTTTAAAATGTATCATGTTTTCCTTTTCCTTTATGCATCGATACTTATTTACTTGTTTAATCCTATTTTACCTGACAAGGTTAGAAGAACAAAATAATGAGAATAAAAGTAATTTAAAAATGATTAATCATGATGATCTTTTTGTACCTGAATATATCTTCTCGCGTGAACTCAACGGAAGGAACGCGATTTGGAGGATTCGTCGTATTTTGGACTAGTGGAGATGTTAAGGTGGACATCATGTGTTGCAGCGTTGGTCTTGGTATGACTCCTTGGTTCGGCTGAAGGGGCCGTCACGAGTTTATGAAGTTCTTGACCAATCTCTGCATCCGTTGAGGTTTTCTTCCTGCACCTGCATCGACGAGGTAGATCGGAAAGCCAGACACAGTGTGTTGGCTGTATGCATGAATCACCGTATCTACGAGGAGCTTGATTAGCCGCATGATGGGTAACATTCGAGTGAGACCAGCGCTTGCTGTACCGAATTGAATGCATTTTTCCCAGGTGCGATTCCAGAAGGAGTCCGCTTGGTGTTATATATCGTTGTTATCCAGGAGATATAACAACTTCTCCTCTTGATTGACAGTGTTTTGATCACTTATGCCCCGTACCATATTGGTTAGGGCAGCGGGTTGCTCCACAGGAAACATGATATGTTTTCGTACGTTGTGGATGTTCTGCGGAATAGATCCCACAGGGTGATTCTGGGTTGGTGTATCGCCAAGTAGACTTCGTCGTCGCCTTCATGCTTGCAGGTAGTATGGCTTCGACAGGAGCAGCCATAAACTTGTACCAGATGTCTCCGTAACGGTAATATGGAGGAAGTAAGGAATTACAGGTTGTTTGAGTTCTTCTTCTGGTAATATATAAGTTCGAGGAGTAAGGAGATATTTTTCGTTCCCACGAGTGACAGGTTGATCGTAATATTCTTTTAACCTGATCAGATTTACTTCTAATACTATCTAATGAATAACGTGTACTATTTCGCCAGCAAGTACCACTATATAAATCGACTTCTTCATTGAATTGTATACAATTCGTCTGAGGCTTATACCATCTATTTTGGAATACTTGGCGCTCTTTGCTACAATGTTGCGTATGCATATAGTAATGTAATGATTTTCTAATATAATATAATAACTACGTATATAAATTTGAATTGGCATAAGCGATTATATCTAGGTTCGCGACAGGAAATCTCTCTCAAATTGTGAAACAGTTATTTGGGCGTGGTTTGAATATAAGTAGTTTCCGATGTTCTGTACTGAGGATACTGTAACTAAAAAGTCAATATTTTTCTCTGGTTGCAAGTACAAAGGTGATATTGTTGACACTGAATAGGTTGATAACGGCCACCTGAAAAACAGGGTAATTATTATTATTATTTGTTTAATTAGGGTTAAAATCGGATTCGTCGACTCTGGTCGACTTGGTTTTTCTTTTCGGCTTTGTTTCGACGTTAAGGTGCGAATACCGTAATCTACTCTCGTGAACGATGCGTGCTTTGTTGTAATATTAGATGTTCACATTGCCCTTATCTAATTTCTCCAGGATCTTGTGTGGACCGGAATAATGGTCTGCCAGTTTACCTGGTTTGGGACCTTTTTGGAGGTATACAGAGTCTCCTACTTTAAAACTTTTAGGATTGGCATTTTTATCATAGTATTTTTTTGAGCGATGTTTTGAAGAAACTTGATTTTCATAGGCGAGATTCCTGATTCCATTTATCCTCGTAATTAATTCGATTAAATACCCGCGATAAGTGGGTAACTGATCGGATTCTCTAAGTGGTTCGCTTGATGGAACTCTCGCTAGTTTTCCAAAAACTACTTCATATGGAGTATACTTTGTACTCTTATGAACGGTATTATATGAAAGGGTCGCTAATTCTAGCCATTGATCCCACTCGTTATCTTTATCTGTGTATTACTTAAAAAATTCAGCCAGTACGTGATGAGATCTCTCAAGGGATCCGGTAGACTGGGGATGAAATGCTGTTCGACATCGCTTGATTCGAAATCGTTTAGCGATTCGTTTCATGAGGCCACTTCAAAAATTACTGCCTTGATCTGTAATGAGTGCTTTGGGTGCTCCAAAGACACATAAAAATCTTTCAATGAATGCATCGGCGACCGTTGTTGCCTGTGCATTTGGCAATGGGATCGCGACACAAAATTTTGAAAGACTGTCTTGGATAGTCAGAATGTATTCGTTCTGATTGGAAGTTCGTCGCATTGAATAATCATTGGCTGTTTTGTCTTTACTCTACCCAGTTTCTTTAATTGACAATCTAGGCATTGCTGAATTCTTCTCTGAATATCCGATTTCAAACCTTCCCAAAAATACTCTCTTTAGATTCTATTATATGTCTTGGAGACGCCTTTGTGTCCTCCTATTGGGGACTTGTGCATCTCATAAAAAATGGAATCTCGTTCTTCGATTGGCACGTAGCGTAAGGTTCCTAAACAGATTATCACCTTGGTTTAACTGGATTTGAACGTTTCTTTAATTATGTTGAGGACGTCGGCCCATATTAGATGCTCGACGCGGTTACTGTGGCAAATACTTAGCGATTGGAGCTTGAGATTTTCGCAAAGATCTTTTAATTCCCTTACGCTTTCTTTAACATTTTCTGATACGAAGGATAATGATCTAGAATATTCGCCTTTGATGACTAGGGCAATGTGATATTTTTTTCCAACCTTTTTACTGTAAGAATGACCTTCTGTTAAATCCTTCCAGAGGGGAAGTTTGTTTGCTCCGAGTAATTTTTGCGATCCAGAGTCGCAAGGTTTTCCAGTTGAATCGACAAAATATACTGGGTTATCATTGCGAAAATGGAACAATTCTTTGCTTGTTATGCAATTCGCGATTTTAAATTCCGAGGTTTTGTCTTCCTGGATCGGAAGTCCTTCATCCTCAGAGGATAATGAGTCAACTCCGTTGGTGGAGTCGGAATCTAGGTCAGTGGAACTTTTGGGACTAGGAATTTGAGGTGCTTTGCGCAGGTTAGGCTTCTCAGCTGATTCGGGGTCAGTGCCCTTTCGGGGTCGCCTAAAACGCGCGGGCCTTGTTATCTCGGCTTCTGTTTTCTCGCTGCTACTTTCCTCGTAGTTTATGGCCCTACGGTTTCGGAGCGCATGGTGCCGGGACTTGGAGCGCGCATCTGTCTCCTTGGAGGCAGGTACGTCAACTATTTCCGATACATCGTCACCGAGTTTTTCTTGAACCTGTTGTTTTGTTTTCTTAGCTACCTGAGATACGTAGTTCTTCGTTTGCAAGCGAGTGACGACATTTATTTCTTCTATTTTTGGGGTTTCATGAATTTCTGCTTGAGTTGTAAAACGTATAGGGCCTTCGTTTTCGCTAACACTGTTTTCTGCTAATTCGCGGAGTATGTCCTGTGCTGCCGGGTACAGACCAAGTGAATCGACATCAAATAAGCGTCGCCGATTATGTGTGTTTCATACATGGCACACACATATTTGTTGAGGCTCATTTGTTCGCTCTTCGCTTGCTCTCCTTCGTTCGACTTACACCCGTAGGCCAGGCAGTGGGTAGGTTCTGACTTACAGAAGGTCGAGAATAGTTCTAATTTGGTAGATTTGTACAGTTTGGTGTCCTAATTAATATTTCGAGTCTGCGACCTCAAGTGATCGCCGCTCGCGTCGCCATATTGGAAAAATGGCAACGAAAACCCGTTTTCGAGAATATCTCCTCTTCAACCCTACCTAGGTAAAAAATAGCTATTACAAAAATTATAAAGCATGACATTTCTTGCAACTCTTGTAAAACACATTTTTCAATCATATGAATAGTCCACGAGTTACAGCGGAGTCAAGATCAGGAAATTTCTACAATTCGCAAAATCGCTACATTTTTTCGCGAAATTTCAGTTAATACTAACATCAGAAAATGCCGGAAGAGCACGAACAAGGCCCATTACCCTTTCACGTAAAGGGACTTGCGAATAATGATCATGTTTCATGTTTTGCGAATGCTAGCATGCAGTGTCTTATACATTCTTCTTTGATTCGCGACGCTTTGATGCTTCATTCCAAAAAGGCAAATGTAGTGAAATCAGTCGTAGAAGCTTACATGACCGATCATGTATTTGTTGACATTTTGTCAGTTAGGAAATTTGTGGGTGATATGTTTATTAGTTCGAAACAACAAGATGCAAGCAAATTCATAAGTTCGCTTTGTGAAAAAATTGAAACTATTCAATGTGCTGTACAAATCGACATATGTACAGTCATTTCATGTAATTCTTGTGAAACAAACATAACTAATTGCAATCCTAATAACATTTTGCTATTGGTAGTACCTCCGGCCCGTAAAGTAGCTCTCACTCTACAAGATATTATTACATGTAATTTAGGGAAATCGATGAGAATCGAGGAAGCTTGTTCACATTGCGCTTCGTTTTCATTGGTTCAGAATCGAGACATTGTCTCAACTAAGAAAATATTGATTATTCACCTATTAATATTTGAAAGAACAAACTCTGGAATAGGTAAGACAAAAACAAACATCAAAGCAGTGCCTATGACAATCGTTCGAATCAGTTAACACCAGTATAAAGTTGTAAGTGCCATTTTTCATTACGGTGGGTGTTTAACCGAGGGGCATTATACAAGTATGTTGCGCGGTAAACGCAACACTTGGATTCGTGTTGACGATTTAATCGTCAAACAACAAAGTTGGCCCCGTAACGCTCCAGATGTCTATATATAATTCTTAGAGCAAATGTAACTTAGGGAAATTTTATTTATTGCTGAGTTATCAACACATTTTCAGCTTAAATAAGCAGCTTATTCATTACTTCAGCGCAGTGGCAGCAATAAGCACTTGAGGCCATTATCATAAGTTCTCCATACGAAGTAGAAAATCTAGGCTGCTGAATGATATCCCATAGATGACGAAGAGATGGCCATACTGATTAAATCAAACGGCCCTTGTTAGGGCTAGTAATCAATTTATTGAAGGTTATTCACGTCGTGAATTCATACTTCAAACAATTTCTTAAAGTTGTTTCCATTTCAAAAAGATGTGAAATGCCCCTAAAAAACTTTAAAAAGTAAAAAAGGACGCCAAGTAATAAAAAGTTCCCTTGAAAATTATTAGGTATTTTACTATTTATAAAATTCTAATTAAACTCGAAATATTTTTTATCCTATTTCAAATAATGGTTTTATTTAGAATATTACTTTTTCATTTTAAACGTACAAAAGAAGTGAAATATTTTTTATGAAAAAGCCAAGTACGTTTACTAGAAACGTGCACAAGATTATCAAATCCTAAGAATACTATTTTCTTAACATTTTATTTTTAAAACCAGGACCGACACTGGTAGATGGGCGATCGGGGTTCGGCTCTGGCGGTACTCCCAGTTAAGCAGCATTGTGCGCGGCCAATATTCGGAGCGGTGACCGCTTAGCTGTGCATCGGCTGGCGCATCAACCAGCGAGCGGGAAGCCAATACTTCTGATACCTTAATGTAGATGTTTGAGTTAAAGTCTCTGCACCAAAAATCAGAAGAATATAGGGCCGTCTATACCGGTACGGGTTTTCCACAGTTTTCCGGTACCCTCGGCAAATGCGGTATAGTATATCTCAAGACGGCTGTGGACGCAACGGAATTTAGTTTAGATTAGCGAAGTGCGGGTAGGGAGTAATAGGAAAGGGTTCAATTGGAACGGGGTTACACGTAAAAACCCGCAAGGGTATACGTTGGAACATTGGAAATGAAAACATTTGAATACCATTTAACTATCATAATAAATAACCGAATTATAGTTATATATAAGTACAACGTATGCATCACACAAGTACACTGGAAATGCTGCGCAACGACTTGGTGTGCATGGTTAAGAATAAAAGCTCGGCGAAGGATATCGTTTTCTCAATAATTTAACTATTAGGCTAAAAAAGACATAAATAAATGTAATTCATTATATAAGTGCCAACCAAGTTACTGATTCCGGAAAGTATAAATCGATTTAATGATTCTACTCCTAGACTACACCGTTCTCGAAATCTCGAAATTGACGCCACTGGTTGATCCACCGACCTCGACGCCACTGACGGACTGACGACACGCCGCGACTCTATACAGTAAGATGGTACATTTTTTACAATATTGCAGTACCACCATATATCTTATGAAATCTATTGCGTCGTATACATTTTGATGTAATGGTATTCAAATGTATTTAGATTACGATGCGCCCCTCTTGTTGGTGGAAAAATAATATCGATAGTACCCTCGACACCTATCGCTCTATTTTCGATAGTCTGTCAAAGTACAGTCGAACATCTCATTCCTAATAATCTTAATATACTTAATACGGTCACTAATGCGCCGTTACAATTGGAAATAATCTAAGTAAATAAATTGTTGCAGAAGTTATTTAAACAAGCAGTAGAAACGGTTCTGTAAGGAAATTGTGTATCTTCCCGAACTTTAATTCTTAACCATGCACGCCAAGTCGTTGCGCAGCATTTCCAATGTACTTGTGTGATGCATACGTTGTACTTATATATAATTATAATTCGGTTATTTATTGTGATAGTTAAATGGTATTCAAATGTTTTCATTTCTAATGTTCCAACGTATACCCTTGCGGGTTTTTACGTGTAACCCCTTTCCAATTGAACCCTTTCCTATTATTCCCTACCCGCACTTCGCTAATCTAAATTAAATTCCGTTGCGTCCACAGCCGCCTTGAGGTACACTATACCGCATTTGCCGAGGGTACCGGAAAACTGTGGAAAACCCGTACCGGTATAGACGGCCCTATATTCTTCTGATTTTTGGTGCAGAGACTTTAACTCAAACATCTATATTAAGGTATCAGAAGTATTCGCTTCCCGCTCGCTGGTTGATGCGCCAGCCGATGCACAGCTAAGCGGTCACCGCTTCGAATATTGGCCGCACACAATGCTGCTTAACTCGGGGTACCGCCAGAGTCGAACCCCGATCGCCCATCTACCAGTCTCGGTCCTGGTTTTAAAAATAAAATGCTAAGAAAATATTGTTCTTAGGATTTGATAATCTTGTGCACGTGTATAGTAAACGTACTTGGCTTTTTCATAAAAAAATATTTCACTTCTTTTGTACGTTTATAATGAAAAAGTAATATTCTAAATAAAACCATTATTTGAAATAGAATAAAAAATATTTCGAGTTTAATTAGAATTTTATAAATAGTAAAACACCTAATAATTTTCAAGGGAACTTTTTATTACTTGGCGTCCTTTTTTACTTTTTAAAGTTTTTCATTTAACATGAATAGAAAGCATTTATATGGAAGAAAACAGTTTTCTAACGAGCTTTTACTTAGTATGCTGAAAAGTAGAAAACATTCTTTTCACCAAGTCACCCATATGCGACTATAAATGAACGCTTGTGTAATTTCTTAGTGGCATGTTTGCAAAATTTCAGAGCTCGAAGTAGTTGAGACGTGGATGAAATACCGATTTTCCATTTTGCATCTCACAGAAAGTCGTTTTTTATTTATTCAATTTTTTTACGTTCAATCGTGCATTTTCACCCCTCGAATGCTTGTTTGCAAAATTTCAGAGCTCCAAGTAGTTGGGACGTGGGTGTAATATCGACTTTCCGTTTCGCATCTAACACCAAGTCAAGTTAAATAAAAGCTTGTAAAAAAACGAAACAAATAAAAACGTGATGTATCTCGGCACTTGAAATTTCAGACATATTGGGTTGTTTCCGACTCTGTTAATTGTTATTTCTTGAGATAACAATCATAACAGAAACTGTCATTGAATATTATCATCGGGCGTGATAATTGTTATCACTGCCGCAACAACTAAGAATGAAAAATTTGTTCAAAATCGTAATGAAAGTTAAATAATTTATTCGTGATTCGATATGGAAACGTCCGCGTCGAGTCTTCACGATAACGGCAGTACGAGAAAAAAAACATTCGCTCGTTGCCTCCAAATTTTAAAAACACCAAATTATTGATCGTTCTTCGGTTTATTTCTCCAAAAAATAAAGATTATGAATGCATTGAACAATCTTATTTCTTATCGTCATCGCTCGCGGGTAGAATTACAAGTCTTCTGAATGTCGGCAACCTTCACGCCTCGGATTCATGGAGCGGCAGAAGACGAAGCGGGTAATGTCACATCGGTCGGCCTGTCACGGGTCTCAAACCCGATTGGTTAACAGGCAGCCTACACGAATGATACTCAAAACGTCAAATCATCCGCGCCGTCATCTGTCAAACGGTGCGTTCCTCGAGCCTTTCAAGTTCACAGCGCGCATTACCTGTCAAACGCACGCTCTGAAATTGCGTACCCAAGATGACAGAAAATAATAGCAGACTGAGCGAAATCGTCGTGAATAAGCATCACTCACGGCCCGAGCAAAAAGCGCCTAACGGTAGGTAACCCGTGCTGCACCCGTGCAGCACCATGCGAGGGAGAAAGCAGATCACTCAGGCGCAACTACTTTCTCACAAGCGCTCGCATGAGGCTAGGCTGCATATAAGGGCGACACCGGCCCACGGATTTCAGATAAGCTAGCTTGAAGTATCTGACGTTTCACGTCAGTTACCCGACCGCTTTCTCGCCTTTGCACTCCCAGCCCGCATATGCGGCGGAGAACCTGTAAAACCAACCCACAGGGACACACTCTCCAAAAGAGAACGGCTACCTCGCAGAGATTCACCGCTACAACATGGAAACTCGTGCAGGTTGAACTGCCACTCCGCTGCCTGCCTGGACGCCTAACCAGGCCCCTCTCGGCGCCTGCTAACACCGGGAGACGCTCAAGTGAGTCGACTCGCCTCGCCATGCTGACCACTCGATCTGCCCACCGCTGCTCTCACCACTGTCCCGTCCGCCGGCTAAGAAAGTGGACAGGAGCACCCAGACTGCGAGAACGGCACGAGTTCATCCAGGAACCCAGACTCTCCTCGATCACCCACAGGAGTCAGCCGCACTTCTAAAGAACGCAGCTACACGGACGTCCTCTGGAAACGAGTGGGAAGCTCCCACTCGACGCAGCACACCAGAGACTCTAATGGGAGGAAGCCACACTCCATCTTTGTGGCTACTGCTTGGGGTCCGCAGGACCACAAACCTGCCCTCGTTGCTCTGGAACGAGTCTCCACGAGCCTCCACTAAACCTCGACTCATCGATTGCAATAATAATTATGACTGTCAACAATAAATGACGTGAATCTTAAATGCCATCGCCTTTCTCCAGTTCTCTCGACGACCTGCCCCAGCGCTGCACCTCCACTCTGCGAAAATCAACTACCGTACACCGCGAGCTATTGAACACAGACGATACAAGGGTCGTCTCGACCCCTCGAACGCCAACAATCTAATCACTCTCATTTGAAAGCCCCTGTATATGCCTATATATATATATATTGAGACGGAAAAGGCCGTCTCATAAGCAAACCAAGAAACTATCGCCCCAAGCGTATTTAGGAGTCAACCGATTTCGGGGAAAGGAAGGGGTGAAGAGAAAAACATACCCAGCGACCCGCCATGTTGGTCAAACCAGCGCTAATTAAATTAATGGCGGACAATAAGAGAGGGAGACTAACCGTCGTACATGAAAAATTTATTTAGACGTTACACTAATCGAATTAAGGGGAAAAACCGGCAGAAACCGGATAAAACCAACTAATTGAATTAAGGGAAGATGAAGAAGGGGAAGAGAAAGCGTTAAAAACCAGGATATAAAAGGACGAGAATTTGGAAGGAAAGGCACTCTTTGAGTCCCTCGCGGATCGACAAGTACGATTGGACAAAGTACATCCCTCGCGGATCGGAAACGTCTGATACATGGAACGTTGAAAAACAAGAAAAAAACGGAGTCGCGCCTAAAAGGCTTTTAGAAGGAATTAAAATAAATTTATTTTTACGAGAAAATACTGGAAAATCAAAGAAAAATAAAAAGAGCAATAAGGAAAGTTAATTACTTAAGGGGAGCGAACAATTATCGAAAATAGAGAGAAAAATTAGAGCAGGAGAAAATAGGATCAGAGAAGGTAGCATAGCGAGCGAGCGTTGCGAATAGATGTAAGGGAAAATATTAAATTTGAAAAATAAAAGAAATATTACATTAGGGGATAAGGAAGAGTACGCTACAGTCATACGAAACACACACACACACTCACACACACACACACACACACGCACACACACACCGTGATTATCGAGCTATATGGATCAGGATCGAAGAAAGGAGAAAGAGGTATCCCGAAATTACAAGAGTGCCGAAACATATGCAAAAAAGGGTAAATCGAGTGCTCGCGGCACATCTCTCGAGTAGACTAGCGTAGACCGGTCGGTGGCGACATGGAACGCCTAGATCAAGGACCGGGCGATCAATTATCGACGCGCGATAATTGATCGGGAGAGAGCATCGATCACCGCGGCGCGAAGGGCAGAGCTAGGGTAGGGGAATAGACCGCGGCGCGAGAGAGCGCGCGTAGACCGCGAGTCCTAGCGCCACGAGCGAGAGAGCGCCGCGACTCGACTCGCCCTAAGGGAACGATACAACGGAAAGCCCGCGGCGCTATAGGCTAAGCAACGATACACATCGCGCCGCTAGCGAGAACACGCCGCAAACTCAAGCCAATAGAAGCCACCGAAATAGAAGACAGGGCATAATCAATACCGATCCAGGATAACTGATCCTGCCGAACTAAATGTACCGGGCGAGTAAAAAGTAATTGACCGACCGAGAAAAACATTGCGGAGAATACAAAAACAACACAAACAACTCACTACACTTGTACATCGCTTTATTATTGCATTATATCGAGCCATAAAAACCTGAATAAACATACTTTTTGTTAAAATACCCAAAACACCTGAGTTTCAATTAATTTCTTCACTGTTCGAGTCCCCGAACCTATAAATTTATTTGTAACGAAATAACACCCGTTACAATATATATATATATATATATATATATATATATATATATCAGATATACAGGGCGGACCATTTAACGTGACCACCCCAATTTTCTTCGTTGCCTTTAGAGCGACGAAAAAATTCTCACGAGGTAATTTGATTGATTTCGAAGGGGTGGTACAGTGGAGAAAAATTCATTTTTGTCAAGGTCATAGCTTTTGCGTTCTCAAGGTCATCAATGGTTTTTCAAATGGGAACATGTTTTTTTTTATTAGGACGTTGTCTTAATAAAACCTATGATATCGTGACCTTGAAATGATTTTTCACCAAAATATTTTGGTGGAAAATGATTTCAAGGTCACGATATCATAGGTCGTTGGATTTGTTTGAATATCAGCTAAAACGTCTTAATAAAAACAAAAAAAAGTTCCCATTTGAAAACCATTGATCCGTTATCCCTTGTGTAGGGATTAAGGGGGGTTAATCCTACACTACTAATATAAAACTCGCTAGGCGAAAGTAAACGAATATTTATTCTCTCGTACAAAGCACGCGGGATCTCGTCTATATCTATCTAGTCGTTCTTGAAACGAGGAGGGACCGAAGGACACTGGCGCCACAGCCACAGCTATGGCGGCGTCGGTAAAGTATTTTGGTCTCAATGTGTTAGCGCGTTGCCACTGGCCGCGCTGGTGTCTCTGGGAGCTGGAACGCGACAGTGCTGCCGCAGTACTCCCCCCCCCCGAGTGACTTCGTTAGCGTCACGAATTCTACTTTTCTTTTTCGCTCGTATGTTCTTAGCGGTTTAGTCAAAGAATCAGGCAATCCTTGAGGAACACTTGTTTCTACCTCCTGGTTGACGAAATAGGCTGGTTTTAGACGCTCAGTCGGCACGTTGACGTTCTTCCCTTTTACTTTGATGCTGAACACGTGGTCGCTGATTCTCTCGACTACTTCATATGGACCGGAGTATGGTGGCTCGAGTGGACGTCGAACGGCATCTTCCCGTAGAAATACGTGTGAATACGTGACGTCTTTGTGTACAAAGATGCTTTTTTTGAGTGGTGTGCCGTGGGAGTCGCTCGTAGCTTTTGCATATGCTCCCGAAACTTTTCGACGAATACTTGCGGATTACTGGGCCTGTCCATATCGCAGAAGAATTCGCCTGGCACTCTTAATGGCGTCCCGTACACAAGCTCGGCAATCGAAGCCTTTAGGTCTTCCTTGTACGCCGTTCGGAGCCCCAGTAGGACTGTCGGGAGTAAATCAACCCAAGCTGAGTTCTCGTGGCACATTAGTGCTGCTTTGAGGGATCGATGCCAGCGCTCGATGATGCCGTTCGCGGCAGGATGGTACGCTGTACTCCTCGTTCTGTATGCTCCGATCAATTGCGTGAGAGCCTTAAAAAGAGCTGCCTCAAATTGCGGTCCTTGGTCCGTCGTGATTGTTCGAGGCGTTCCGAAACGCGCGATCCAATTCGCATAGAGCGCCGTTGCGACCGTGTCTGCCGAGACCTCTTGGAGCGGCGTAGCTTCTGGCCATCGCGAAAAACGATCGATCATCGTTAAAATATATCGATACCCCCGTGACGGCGGTAGCGGACCCACGATGCGTATGTGGACGTGGTCAAAACGGTTATCTGGCGCTTCGAATGTCCCTGGAATGTTTCGTGTATGCCGTTGGATTTTCGCTCGTTGACACGGTATGCACGTGCGTGCCCAAAGGATAATATCCTTTCGCATCCCTGGCCACACAAACCTTTGTTTGATAATTTTGCTCGTCGTTCGGCCACTAGGATGAGACAGTCCATGTACCGCGTTGAAGATACGCTTCCGTAGTCTTTTCGGAACGTACGGCCGCACGGTGCCGGTTGATATATCACAGTACAGAGAGTTCTGGTCCTCCATGTTCAACTTTTGCAATTTTAGGGATGCATTGGCGCGTTTCAGGTGTTCCAGCTCGTCATCGTTACCCATCGATAACGGGCATGTCGATCTCGCTTACGCGTGAAAGCGCGTCGGCTACGACGTTCTCCGTTTCGGGAATATGAATGAGCTCCGTCGAAAATTGGGAAATAAAATCCAATTGTCTCATTTGCCGCGGGGAGGCTTTGTCCGGTTTCTGTGAAAAGGCAAACGTCAGAGGCTTATGGTCAGTTTTTATAACGAAACCTCTTCCCTCGATCATGTGCTTGAAGTGTTTTACTACCGAGTACACTGCCAGGAGCTCACGATCGTACGTGCTATAGCGGGTCTCGGGCGGGAGCAATTTTCGGGAGAAAAAACCCAACGGCCTCCATTGACCGTCCGTTTGTTGCTCAAGAACAGCTCCGACGGCTGTATCGGATGCATCGCAGGTGAGAGCGAGTGGTGCGTGTTCGGCTGGGTGTTCGAGGAGAGCAGCTGTTGCGAGACTTTGCTTGCATGCGCTGAAAGCTTCGTTGGCATCTTCCGTCCAGAGAATGTTTCGCCGATCGTTTTTCTTCGAATCTTGCAGGTATCTGCAAAGAGGCGCCTGTAGATACGCTGCGTGTGCGATGAAACGTCGATAGAAATTGATAACTCCCAAAAATCTGCGGAGTTCGGCGATTGTTTTGGGTTTTTCGTATTCGAGAATGGCTTGTACTCGTTCTTCCGAGGGCTTCGTTCCGTCTTTCGAAATCGTATACCCGAGGTACAGAATCTCTGAAGCGTTCATAACGCATTTCGATGGGTTTACCTTGATTCCGTTATCAGCTAGTCGTTGGAGGACGGCTCGTACGTGGTTCTCGTGCTCTTCCACGTTCGCTGACGCAATTAAAATATCGTCGATATAGCAGTATGCGAAATCGAGTCCGCGCAGTACCGTGTCGATGAATCGCTGAAAAGTTTGTGCGGCGTTGCACAGACCGAATGGCATAACGAGGAACTCGAAGGATCCAAACGGAGTGGTGACGGCCGTCTTCGGAACGTCTTCTTCGGCGATCGGGATGTGGTGATAAGCACGCACGAGGTCGAGAGTAGAGAAAACCGTCTTTCCATGGAGCTTATTGGAAAACCCTTCGATGTGCGCTATGGGATATCGGTCTGGCACTGTTACTGCATTGTGCCGCCGATAATCGCCACGAGGCCTCCATTCGCCCGATTTTTTGGGAACGAGATGCAACGGACTCGCCCAAGGGCTGCTGGAAGGACGGATCCATCCCTGTTACATCATGTACTCGAACTCGGCTTTGGCGGCTTTGAGTTTGTCCCCTATAAGTCGGCGTGGACGAGCGCCGACTGATGGCCCTTGCGTGACTATATGGTGTACGACTTGAGGGCGCACGACCTTCTGTGATGTGGACGCTGGTGAAACGACACCGGGAAACTCCAACAGGATCTTGTTGGTCGCTGAATTCTTTTCCACGGCTGAGATGCTATGCTCGTTCGTCTTTTCGACGTTTCCTCGGGACGTGAGGCCAGTCGCCTTGTCGATAAGTTGTTTTCGTTTCAGATCGATCAATAAATCGAAGTGCACGAGGAAGTTTGCTCCCAAGATGGCTCCGGAGACATCGGCGATGATGAAATTCCATTTGAAAACTCGGCGAAAACCGAGGTCGAGCCCCAGAAGCTTTTGTCCATAAGTTTTTATGGTGGAATTGTTGGCTGCGTAAAGTTTGAGTTCCAAAGCCTTGAGTATCTCTTTAATGATTCTCCGAGGGATGATGGAAACGTCTGATCGGGAGTCGATAAGGAAACGTAGCCCCGTTGTCTTGTCACTCAGGTGAAGCCGGTACTTAAGAGGGATGCCGTCGCTGACCGTGCTGCATGACGACGACACTCCTAGTTTTCCGCCGCTGGCGTCGACGGAGGTTCGAATGATCACGGAGGTCGACAAGCCTTTGCATTTGTCCCGAAACGGCGGTGGAAGTAGCAAAACTTAGATCGGCCTGTCGATCGAGAGCGTGAACGGGCTCGATTGGTCGGGCCTCTGTCTCCTCCCAGCGCGAGATTCTCTTTAAGCACCCCTGTTAGTTCTGCGAGATTGCGCTCCAAGGATCCTACTCGACTGTCGATGTCAGAGGGTCTGGTGCTCACTGCCACGTCGGGTCTTCGCATGCCGGATTGTTGGACTGCGTTGATGCCGGAACTTTGGCCAGTTTGACCCGCGACTTCAAGCATGCGGTCAGCGATGATGGCTAACTTTGCAAGTTCGACGTCCACGCTGGCGGAGAGAACGCAGCGAATAGTATTCGGCATGCGTTGCATCCACAATGTGCGGAGGGTTTCTGCCGAGACGCTATTTCCGGCTAACGCCTTCACCTCGCGGCTGAGATGGGACGGTTTCTTGTCCCCCAACTCCAGTTCAGTGACTAACCTATGGAGTTGTTTTTCCTTTGAGTCGGTGAACCGTTCGATAAGAGCTCTTTTAAGCGTATTGTACTTATCTGCCTCCGGCGGTGATTCGACGACGTCGGAGACTTGTTTCATAACATCCGGATCCAATTTTGAGATCACTGTGTAGTATTTAGAGTTGTCGGACGTCACGCGTTGCATAAAGAATTATGCGTCGGCTTGCTCGAACCAGAGCTTGGGCCGACCACGCCAAAATTCTGGTAGCTTAATGTGTTTCAGGTCCATTACTTCCGGTGGTCGGAATGGGTCTTTGTTCGCAGGATTATCGAAGGAACTCCCTTGTTGGCTGTTGTTATCCGGATCGAGGTTGATGAGTGAGCTGTCCGGACGATGCGCTTCGCTTTGTGGCAGAGGGTTGTTTCCGCCATTTCTCGCGTGCGTCGGTGAACGGTCAACCGGCATTTTTTTGGATTCGAGAGACTTTTCGTGGTTTTCCTTTCTTTTTTTGTGTGTGTGTCGGGGTCACCAATTGTAGGGATTAAGGGGGGTTAATCCTATACTACTAATATAAATCTCGCTACGCGAAAGTAAACGAATATTTATTCTCTCGTACAAAGCACGCGGGATCTCATCTATATCTATCTAGTCGTTCTTGAAACGAGGAGGGACCGAAGGACACTGGCGCCACAGCCACAGCTATGGCGGCGTCGGTAAAGTATTTTGGTCTCAATGTGTTAGCGCATTGCCACTGGCCGCGCTGGTATCTCTGGGAGATGGAACGCGACAGTGCTGCCGCAGTTGGATAACCTGTGCCGCCATCACACCAGAAACTAATCGAAGGTCAATAGAATCATTCATCCGACGTGTTCCAAAATGTGTTGAGGTTAATAGCCATCATTTCGAACATTTGTAACAATAAATTTTCTGCACAAAAAATTCAATTACATTATTCGGATATTCTTATTGTCAATACCATCACAATTTCCCGTTTTTACACGGGTATTTTGGTGAAAAATCATTTGAAGGTCATGATATCATAGGTCGTTGAATTCGTCTGAATATCAGTTACGTCTTAATAATAAAAAAAACTTGTTCCCATTTTAAAAACAATTGATGACCTTAAGAACGCAAAAACTACGACCTTGACAAAAATGAATTTGTCATCACTGTACCAGCCCTTCAAGATCAATAAAATTATCTCGTGACATTTTTTTCGTCATTCCAAAGGCAACGAAGATATTTAGGATGGTCACGTTAAATGGTCCACCCTACGTATATACAGGGTGTCCCATTTTAATCTTACACCTGAATTTTCTCGAAAAATATTGATCGGACGAACTATTGTGTGGAACAAAACTTCTAGGGATTGAAGGGGGACGTTTGAAAAAAATTTATTTGAGGAGCCAAAATTCAAAATGGCGGCGTTACAAAGGCTGACATGTTTTTTTCAAACGGAAACATAACTTTTTTTATTGCCAAAAAATTTGTCAGCTGAAAACTAAAAACTTTTGTTGAAAAAATTTTTTGATAAAGTTCATAGTTTTCAAGTGAGAACATCATTTTCAATTGTTTCAGATGTATGAAGGATTTGTGTGTGTGTGTGCGTGTGTGCGTGTGTGCGTGTGTGCGTGTGCATGCGTGTGCGTGCGTGCGTGCGTGTGCGTGTGCGTGTGCGTGTGCGCGTGTGTGCGTGTGTGCGTGTGTGCGTGTGTCCGTGTGTGCGTGTGTGAGTGTGTGCGTGTGCGTGCGTGTGCGTGCGTGCGTGCTTGCGTGCGTGTGCGTGTGCGTGAGCGTGTGCGTGTGCGTGTGCGTGTGTGTGTGTGTGTGTGTGTGTGCGTGCGTGTGGAACACTGTTGAAAATTTTGGTTTTTTTTTGTTTTTTTGTTTTCAAATTTGGACGATATTTCATGAGAAAATTTTGGAGGAAAATCGATGAAAAATAGTTTTTTTTCCATTTTAATAGCGTTTGTGCCATTTTCAGGCCCAAAAACGTGTTTCTTTAAATCCTTGACGAACTTTGATCACGATGGGTAGAAAAACACACACACACACACACACACACACACACACACACACGCGCGCGCGCGCACAAATCCTGGATACATCTGAAATAATTGAAAATGATGTTCTCACTTGAAAACTATGAACTCTATCAAAAAATGTTTTCAACATAAGTTTTTAGTTTTCAGCTGACAAATTTGTTGGCAATAAAAAAAGTTATGTTTCCTTTTGAAAAAAACATGTCAGCCTTTGTAACGCCGCCATTTTGAATTTTGGCTCCTCAAATAAATTTTTTTCAAACGTCCCCCTTCAATCCCTAGAAGTTTTGTTCCACACAATATTTCGTCCGAGCAATATTTTTCAAGAAAATTCAGGTGTAAGATTAAAATGGGACACCCTGTATATATATATATATATATATATATATATATATATATATATATATATATATATACATATATATATTAGCGTGGTTCTTAATTTGGTGATGTTGTAAGTTCTTTGTTATTGTTCCTCAAAAGTAATCAACATATAAAGAAAAAAAATTGGCCGTAAGCGGAAGTTTGTCCAATAATAATTAACCTAACCCACCCCACCGAGCTGTCGAATTTTTATATGAAAAAATGATTTTTTTTCCAGCACGTTCTACAATAGATTGCAGCGTGCATGTAACTTTTTGATTTTTTCAATGCATTTTGGCAAAGTTTGTACCGGTATACCGACTTTATCCCAAAACACAAACACTTCTTTGGCAGTTATTGTGGCACTTTCATGTATCATTAATTTTAGAACCCGAGTATTATAAAGAAGTGCTTTTAACACCTGCAATTTTTAAGGAAATTTGCTTCCAATTATTTGTGAATCAGCATCACCAATTAAAAATATATTTTTACGTAAATTACGGTAATGGAACGTCATCGCGATTTTCTAAACTTAAGTCGTCGAGCACATGTGTCCAGCGCTGAATCGAGGCGCACGTGGAAACTAGTAGACATACATTTATTTCGAGGTTAACGAGGATTGCGGCAAGCATGGGAAGCAACTCATCCGACGAAAGGTTACTTGTCGGTAAGGTAGGATGGCTTTAATTTATCATAATTTATGATAAAATTGTTATAATTGAAAATGTAAATATTGTTTACATATTGTTATTAAGTGCGCTACGTACCTCTTCAGATTTCTAATTGCATACGAAAAAAATATTGCAGTTTTTCAACGTCACACAGTAGGAGAAAAGCCCAAAAACCTGGCCAAAACCTCAAATGACCTTTGACGGGAATGAAAATTGGCTTACAGGGGTTTTCAAGGTCGCTGATTACGAATCTGAAAGCCAAATTATCGTAAACGAAATGGCCGATCCAATATGGCTGACATGAATGTTAAAAAGTTGCCAGATGTCGACAAAAATTGGTATTTACGGGTTTTCAAGGTCGCTGATTACGAATCCGCAAGCCAAATTATCGTAAAAAAAATGGCCGATCCAATATGGCCGACTATAACGTTAAAAAGTTACCAGATGTTGACAAAAATTGGTATATACGGGTTTTCAAGGTCGCTGATTACCAATCCGATATCTATTGTTTATAACTTGCAACAAAGAGCTTACAGCAAATTGTTATAAACAAAATGGCCGAGTATCCTGCTAAATAGATAAATTAATATATTTAAAAAAATCATCATAATAAAATAAACGTGAACAGTGTATTCT
Organism: Ophion slaviceki; assembly: GCA_944452715.1. Classification (NCBI taxonomy): domain Eukaryota; kingdom Metazoa; phylum Arthropoda; class Insecta; order Hymenoptera; family Ichneumonidae; genus Ophion; species Ophion slaviceki. The sequence continues at coordinate 59,387,707 of OX101783.1, read as the reverse complement.
ACGCAATTATTATTTTTATTTCCAAAATACATACGGAACGTTTCAAAAATAGAAAATTTTATTCTTAATCAAAATCGTAATCGGAGTCACTACAACTGTACGTCCGGTGTCCTTGGAAATTTTTTCTACCATAAATTCGATCAAGGAAGCGAATTTATCGGATAAATGCTCGCTGATTATCAGAAATACTTCTTTCCTTGTCAGCACCAATTCTTTGTAACCGGATCCTGTAATAAAGACATAAAATTGTAGAAAATTGGTGTTAAAGGAAAAGATAAAATTTTCAATTAATACAAAAACTTGAACAATGTACATTATTTTACCAAATAAATAACCGCAATAATTGAAATAATTTTAAGAAAATTAGACAGAAAATATTGACATGGATTTGGTTAAAAGAAAGCTTTGCTTACTATATAATATATATATATTCAAATATTTTATTTGAATGTTATAACATTTCATTCATATTTAAGAAATTTTTATGTGGTTGATTTTAATATGTATATATATATATGCATACGTATATATCATAATTAAATCACAGAAAATTTATATATATATATATATACACATACATATATATTAAAATAATTTATTTCAAGCGTATAACAGCCGTCTTGTCCGTTATGATGCTACTTCACCCATTCTCAGGTAGAGGCGCAGAGGCTGCTCAATAGTGCCGCGTGCACGCTCGGCTACCGCACGATGCGAAAAAAATCATAACGGACAAGACGCACGTTTTCCGCAGGTAACTCTTGTAAATTTCGAAAGCTTATACATTAAACTAAAGGCCGAGACTAGGAGCTTTGCAAAATGTGACAAAATATATAACTTTTCGGACCGTTGAAAATATAAGTTTTCAAAATTATTCAATTTTATTTATGCCGAAGGCTATACTACATTTCAATCATTTATACATAAACTTTAGATTCAACCGATGTAAAAACATGTTCTACATACCTCCAGAAGTCGTATCCATGTTGCAGAATTGAAATTAAACCCGACACTTTAAAGTTATGGGTTTTTGAAGTCAGCGTTATTTTCGTCTGTTCAGCGCGTGACACGTACACTCTTCACGAACACTAACTGCCAACTGACGCTGCGGCGCAGGTATACACTTAAAGGGCTTTCCCTTCCACAATAGAATGCAGTTACTAGTCCTCTACCTGAATGACTACTCAACTGACCCTATTTCGAAAATTTATTTTTTGGGGTTTTGGCCAGGTTTTTGGGCTTTTCTCCTACTGTGCGTCACACTCCTGTTTTGACCATAATGATCGATTTTTGGAATAAATGATAACAGTTTTTTGCTAATTACGTGATAAATATTAAATCCACGAAAATTTTACAAGTCACCTTTTTTGTAGAGCATTAAATTTTTTCAACAAAATTTTAAATGCATGCATTTTCTCATATAAAAATTCGACAGCTTGGTGGGGCGGGTTAGAATTATTGGACAAATGTCCGCTTGCGGCCAATTTTTTTTCTTTATGTGTTGATTACTTTTGAGGAACAATACCAAAGAATTTCCAACATCACCAAATTAAGAACCACCCTAATATATATATATATATATATATATATATATATATATATATATATATATATATATATATGTAACGGGTCGGAATTTGTTACAATAAATTTTATTTGTTCGGGACTCGATCAGGGAAGAAATTAATTTAAACTCTTTGTTTTGGAGGTATTTGTTAATAAAATGACATTTATTCAATATTTTTGACTCGATATAATGTTAAAAGCTTTTTGTGTACAGGTGTGGTATGTTGTTTGTGTTTCCAAAGTATATTTTGTGTGTCTTAATGTATCGCGTCTCCGTCGGTGTAATACTCGAGTGGTGGATTCGCTCGGATGGTAAATATGTTTGTACGCGATCGCTTTACCGGAGGTTGGTACTGTTCTTCCCCTTCCCCTACGTGTATTGGCGCTCACGGCGTGCGTAAGTTACAGTGCGCTCTCGCCTACGGTGCGAGGAGTCTGCTGGGCGCCTTTCCCTAGGTTGCGCGTGGCGCTGTCTATCGCGGTCCACTTTCCCTAGCGGTATCTATCGTAGCGCGCTCGATCTCGGTACGGCCTGCTATCCCCTCCCTTCCTGCTGTCGCTCGTTGCGCGCGGTGCCGAGCGCGCTCTCGTGCTACCCGCCGTCCCTGGGTCCCCCCACTCTATCGACTCACGACGCGGTGGATCGCAGCGCGCTTTCGACTGACGCGCTTT
>OX101783.1:59352972-59382972 GCA_944452715.1 Ophion slaviceki | reverse complement strand
TTGTCTTTTTTTTCGCAAAATTAACCGCTTTTTGGGAATTTTTTTGTGAAGAAAGTATACAACGGAAAACTTGTGAAACTTGGCATATAGTTTTATTGATCTGTTTACTACATACAAAAAAAATTTTAAACAATTTCATCAAAAAATCCGCCTCCCACCCCCGTCTACGCGCGATGGTCCTTTTTTGATGGTGTGCACGATTACAGCCTTCACGTTCATCCTGAAACAAAAACCCAAAAAGCATATTACTTTAGACACATATAGCTATCGTTCGATGAAGGGGAAAAAAAATTGACGATTTGGTGACGTTTTGAACTTGAAGTATCGATTTTTCGAAAAAAATTGATCGATTTTTTGTTATAAATAAAAAACCATTAAACGTATTGCTTTTTTGCTTCATCATACGATAAAAGGATGTCAGCTGAGCATTCTGTCCAAATTTGAAGGCAATCGGTTGAATAGTTTTTGAGAAATCGTGCACACCATCAAAAAAGGACCATCGCGCGTCGAGGGGGGTGGGAGGCGGATTTTTTGATAAAATTGTTTAAAAAATTTTTTGTATGTAGTAAACAGATCAATAAAATTATATGCCAAGTTTCACAAGTTTTCCGTTGTATACTTTCTTCACAAAAAATTCCCAAAAAGCGGTAAATTTTGCGAAAAAAAAAGACAATCCCCCCTCAATAGCAGATGTCGTTTCATATAATTCTAAAAGTTAAAAAAGTGGGTGTACCTCTAAAAAGCGGAAACCGAATTTCGTCCTGAAATTTGGCATATACCTTTCTTTTAATATTACAAGATACCCCCTAAAATGATTTTTGGCGACTCGCCATAGTTTTCGAGAAATCGATTTTTGAAAGTTATTTTTTTCATCGCGCGTCTACCATACCTATAACTGATGACTGATCGCGCCCTCCGCTTTGTCCGGATCTTTGTCGAGTTTGTTTGGAGAAACCCCCTCTACAACGTTTCCACGGTCAGCGCCTTTATGGTGTTAAACCTCGTATAGCGAATTCTCATTTTTACGGATACGTTATACTGGTCCCTGCGCTCGGGACTCCAACTTTCGCTTTATGATACGGATGATACGAATCGAAAATTATAAAATAACAAAAAAAAACAAAACAATCAAAGAAAGAAAACCAACAAAAAATCAAAAAATGTTTAAACAAAAAAAATCGAATAAAGAAACAAAAAAAGGGAAGAGGTGCTCTGCAGCCACCGCAGTGTTCTACGCATCCCACGATTCCCCACATCCGTCCAAGGTGCCCTGCGCTCACCCCAGTGTTCTACGCACCTCACGATTCGACATATCCAAGTTTGTTTGGTTTTTTTTTCTGGTTTGTTTGGGCTTTTTGGGCACCCCGCGATTCCACACACCCACGCGAGGTGCCCTGTGCCCACCGCAGTGTTTTATGCAACCCACGATTCCACACACCCATCTGAGGTGCCCTGTGCCCACGCAAGTGTTCTACGCACCCCACGATTCCACATCTAATTTTGGGTTTGTTTGGTTACCAATAAATTCTCAATCAAACGTGAAAACAAAAAACCAGCATTACACCAAAAACGACAGTGCGGCTGGATTTGGTGGCGAGGAGGGAGGGGGGGGGGGATCACCAAGCGAAGATCCGCACAAAGCGGAGAGCGCGATAAGATATATAAGTATAGCCATAGCTAAGTCCGTCAGCTATAGATATAGCAGGCGCGCGATAAAAAAATTACCTTTCAAAAATCGATATCTCGAAAACTATGGCGTTTCGCCAAAAATCCTTTTAGGGGATATCTTATAACATTAAAAGGAATGTGTATACCAAATTTCGGATTCAAATTCGTTTTCCGTTTTTCGGAAGTTTATCCAAAAAATCACCGGCCCTTTATTAGACAATGGTCTTTTAATATACTTTCTAATACATTGTATATTCTAACACATTGTAAAACCGATGTGCTGGTCGAGTGGTTAGCGGGCTTGCCTCTGAAATCAGCACATCGGGAGGTCGCGGGTTCGAATCGCCGTCTCGTAGTTTCGGAGAAAAATAAAAACACAGGCGTGACGTAGCTCCAGTTCTCCACGGATGTCGCGCACACGGACCGGTACGTGTGCGTGTTGTGTGTGTAGGGCTGTAGCCTGTAAGATATTTCTCGACGAAACGCGACTAGTTCCGAGACTGGGAATCGAATTCGTGACCGGCTGTATTGGTATAGGTTTTCCACAGTTTCCCTATACCCATGGCAGAAAATGTCATGGTGAATGCGATACAGAGGGGGAAGTCGGCTGCGGCCGCAAGGTGGTGATAGATTAGGGATGTGGAGTGGAGAAAATTGTGGGAAATGTAATAAGGGGAAATACCCCATACATGGAAGCTTCAATAAGCGAAGCGTACGCCGTTGCAGAGATAATAAAAAAATATGAAAAAATAATACATTGTGTATATACTTTTTTGATGTCCCTTTATTTCCAATTTCTCAAATCCATAAAAGAAACAAGATCTCTTGAGGTCTCACAGCAAACGTTGCCACATAGTTAGTATTCCAAAGAGCACTCGTGACTCATTAGGGTAGTGATCAGAGTAAAGCGTTTACCGCTCGACTCTTATAACTCTATAAATATACACCAAGCGCAACAATTAAAGGATCACCAACTTTTTGCAAAAAATTTGACCATATTTGAATAGCTATATCTCAGTAGAAAATAACGGTAGAAAAAAAGCATTTTGAAGCGTGAATTGTGTTTTCTAGAAATGTTGATTTAAAAAAATGTACATTTTTTATGGTTTTTTACTCCTCGAATTACAAAAAGCAGAAATCGAAAAAAATGATACACATTTGAGGATCAGTACGGGGAACGGAAGTTTTTGCGAAAAACTGGTTCCGTGGGTTTGAAGAACCACGCTTTCTGCTTTAAAATAGTTTTTTTAGCAAAGTCTCTACTATTTTTTTACTGAATTATTGACGGCCAAGTAAAAATTGCGTATTCCGACTTTGAAAAGGCATAACTCCGGTAAAAAAGGTCGCGCAACGGTCATGGGGAGATTATTGGAATGGTGGAGTTTGCAGCTACAAAACGGTAACAATTTTTTATTTTATTTTTCCCTCTCTGTTATCGCGAAACGCGTTTTAACATAACGTGAAAATATCGCAATTTAACCGTTAACAAAGGGCAAATGTTTTTCAGTCGCTTTCAGGCAAAGGTATGCTAAAACAATGTACAAAAATCAGACACCTGGAATTTGCCTTTCCTCGTGCCCCAACGTCATGAAAATGATCAAATCGTTTAATCTTTCCGTTTTCATACGGAATGCCACCCTGACTTGCAAAACATGAAAATTAGAAAAGTGCCGCTGTGATTTGTGTTTCCTAAAAATTTGAATAGGTACTTCGCTTACCTTACCACTTCATATGTTGTTTTTGGGGCTATAGCAGAAAAATTCAACGCGTTTTTCAAGCACAACACACAAAAAAGGAATGAGCTACGAGCTAGGCGATCTTGACTTTCAAATTGTCGACAAAGCAGACGTTGAAGAGCGGGCTTTGCTTTCATTGTGAGATAGTGGTAAACATAAACGAAGTCTTTTCAACAGTCTTGTTTTTTGTTTCCGATTCAAAATTTACGATTTTCTTGTCCGTAGCTCATTCCTCATCAGTCTTTTGTGGTTAACGGAACACTGAAGTATTTCTCAACATGCCACGAAGACAACATTCGGAGGCCGAGATAAATAGAGTCTTGACTCTTTAGGGGGAAAGATATTCTCAACGTGGCGTCGCAAGTATCGTGGGAGTTAGTCAGTCTGCTATTAGTCGAGTCAGGGCCTGATTCCGCGAGTGACAAGTGCGCGAGAAGATCGGTTGATTGCTCGATCTGTACGCAACAATCGATTTATCACGACGTTGCAAATTGTATACAACGCACATAAATCTCGACACGGGAACGGTGAGTGCATATCGCACACTACGGTAAGGAATCATTTGCGTGAGCGCCAATTGCGATCTTATCGGTCGAATCGCGTGCCATTTTTAACCGATGGCCACTAGCGAGCTCGACTAAAGTATGCACATCTCCATAAGCGTTGGGGTCTCCGCCAATGGAGTAATGTCCTTTTGACTGATGAGTCGAGATTCACGCGGTGCGGCAACGGGTTTGGCGTCGGCGAAGTGAGCGCTGCAGGCGCGACTGTACGACAGCCGTTAGACCATGTCACGGCGGTTCCGTGATGGTTTGGGCAGGCATCACTCGAAATTTCCGAACACGACTTGTGATTGTTCCTCCTCCAGGTCTAAACGCGCGACGTTAAGTTGACGAAGTATTAAGGCCACACGAATTGCCATTTCGGTCATGGTTGGGGTATCGATTTCGCTTGATGCATGATAATACACGGGGCCATACCGCTGCATATTTACGAGTATTTTCGGCAACACATAGCATTGTTGCCCTTAATCACCCAGCGCATAGTCCTGATCTCAACCCAATCGAACATGTTTGGGACATCATTGGATGCCGGTTGCGGCGGGATTATTCGAACATTGGAATTTGAACGAGTTCAGGCATACACTCGTTCAAATTTGGCCCAGTTCCGCAAGCGACGATTCGTCGTTGCATTAATATGCGCGACCGCCTCTTGGCAGTGAGCCACAACGGAGGTGGCAATACACGATATTACCCCTCACACGCTCATACCCAATTCAAGTAGAGAGGGTTTGGAATCAATAAATACTGCAGAAGTGACGACCCGAGTAGAAATATTGTCAGGCTGGTTTGATATGGGTCTGATCACGTTGTAGTACGGAGACCTTACTTAAGGTATGTCTCAATTTACCTGATCCCGTTGGTGTCAGGTGATAGTCAGGCAGCTGGATGTACTGTTTCCTCCAGTTACCTGCTCCAGCTAGCTTCAGGCGATGGTCAAGTAAGTGGACTTACGGCTTGCATAAATTCGCCTGCTCAGACTACCTTCACGGGATGGTCAGGCAACTGGACTTACGGCTTGATTCAATTCGTCTGATCTGGCTAGCTTCAAGCAATCATGAAGTAACTGGACCTATATAGAGTTTGACGCCTTTTGCACGCCTAACCTCTTATGAAACACCAGACGAACTATATACATTAGCGCGTTGTCAAAACCTTGAGACATATTGTCCACTTTATGCGTGCATTTTTTTATTATTCCTAATATTTTGTTTATTCCTAATAAATCTGTGATTCGGTTTTCTCTGTTCAAAAAACAATTTAGATGAATCCACTAAATTTATCTGTTTAATTTTTAAATACTGGACTTACGGCTTGATTCAGTTCGCTTATATTCAATATATATACATATATAACTCCTTTCTCTCTCCGCCCTCTCTCACCCCCTCCCCTTCGATATGTGTATTGCAATCAAGACGGACCATTAATCTAATCAAACAAAAAAATGTTTGTCTCTACGAAAATTCGATTCAATTAATTTTTTTTTCAATCAAAAACATAATTCTAGTGGATCAACTAAATTTTTTTGTGAAGATAAGAAACCGAATTACAGATGTATTAGGAATAAACAAAATATTAGGAATAATACAAATGGGGTGAATTGAATCAAGCCGTAAGTCCACTGACTTGACCATCGCCTGAAGGTAGAGGGGTAGAGAGGGACGGAGAGAGAAAGGAGTTATATATATATATATATATATATATATATATATATATATATATATATATATATAGATTATGTTTGAAAAATCTATAGCATGATATTCAATAAAACTCTCTAATTATCACAATGATATTAACTAATTGATATAACTTATGTGATACAGCAAATATTTATAGGAATTGATGTGGTCTCTTATGCCACCGAAATGCTACAAATACGTGCGTAGCTATAGGTAGGTAGGTTCTAGGTTCGATCCCATGTGGGTGTAGGAATATTTTCTTCGAAAAAATCCATTCAGAAGGCCAGGGAACGATGGATTATTTTTCAAAATCATTGTGGTAGAACTCTAAATGAAGCATTTCAATTTATTTTGGATCTATGAAATATTCGATTGAATATTGTAAAAAATATATTTGAAGACAAATAGGATAGGACATTGCGATGAAGAATGTGATGAGATGTTCGTTTGCGAAACAACGGCGAACTCCTCTGCATGTTAGGCCTTGATTTTTCAAGGCTCTGATCAGAGCGAAATCAGGGAAAGTATTTAAAAAAATGATCAGGGCTTGATCAAGAATCCTAATTGGGGCACGAAAAAAAAAATCAGGTCTTTTTTGTAGCCGGAGCAGGATTTCTACTCCGGGAACTGTTTCGTTATCTCTACTTTCAAATTTTAGGAAACAGATCACAGCGGTACTTTTCGAATTTTCATGTTTTGCAAGAGAGGGTGGCATTCCGTATGAAAACTGGGAGATTTAATGATTTAAAATTTTTCGCGACGTCGGGGCACGAGGAAAGGCAAATTCCAGGAGTTTGATTTTTGCACATAGTTTTAGCATTCCGTTGCCTAAAAAATAATCGGTAATTCGTTAGATAAGTGACTTTTCCGAAAAATGAGGATACCGTTTTTTTTTGTTGCTATTTTCTCATTCATTGGGTTATAAATGATGATATTCAGTAGGAGGAAGCTGAAATTTTTCATTAACAATTTTTTTACGCGCAAAAAATCGTTGAAAATAATATCGAATTTTTCAAAAACTCCTGTAATAAAACCGAAACAAATTCATAAACACACGAGCAATGTATGTTTTTATTTTGCAGTATTATATTTGTTCTATACATAGTATAGATTGTGTAGGTCATGCGTTCATGTTCAGTGTATGATAAAATCGAGATTAAAAAATACATATTTATTCAAAGTGCTTTGGACGGGACCGCTGCCATTTCTCTTCAGCATTGAATTGAGGAAGGCTTCTTTTAATAATCCCCCCACCCTCCACCCCAATATAGGCGTCGAAATGTTCAAAAATGCCCTATTTTATCACGTGTTTCCGCGGACTTCTCAATCCCGTAACTTTTTATGGGGGGGGGGGGGGGGGAGGAATTTCAGCTTCCCCCGACTAAATATATTAATGTATAACCCAATAAATGAGAAAATAGCACAAAAAAACGTTGGGCTCATTTTTCGGAAAAGTCACTTGTCTAAAGAATTACCAAATAATCGAAAGACTTTTGCGATCACATTTACAATCCTTTGGTTTTTTGTAGAATAACGCTACTCTTAACGGAAAATGGTAAAATTCCGAGATTTGCACATTATGTTTAACCGCGTTCCGTGATAACAAAAACGGAAAAATATAATAAAAATTTGTAACCGTTTTGTAGCCGAAAACTAACTTTCGAATACACTCCTCATGAACGTTGTGCGTCCTTTTTTACCAGAGTAACGACTTTTAAAGTCAAAATACGCAATTTTCGCTTGACTGTCAATAAAGCACTAAAAAATGGCAGAGTGCTTGCTAAAAAACGATTTTAAAGCGGAAAGCGTGGTTCTTCAAAACCATGGGAACAGCTTTTCGAAAAATAAATCCGTTCCCCATCCATATCCTCAAAGTTGTGCAATTTTTTTCAATTTCTTCTTTTTGTAGTTGAACGGATTAAAGAAAAAACAATTTAGAAAAGCTGCATTTTTTTCAATCAACATTTCTTAAAAGGACAATTCACGCTTTAAAATTCTTTTCAACCGTTATTTTCTACTGAGATATATTCGTTTAAATATGGTCAATATTTTGGCGAAAAATAAGTGACCCTTGAATTATTGCGCTTACAAGGAAACGTTGCAAGGTCGATGTCTCCGGTTTCGATGAAATTTAGCATGCTTGTAGAATGGGAAAAAAATAGGTGACACGTATTTTTGAATATCGGCAGAACCCGATTTTTAAGGGTTGAAACGCACCCCCGAAAATTGGGGTGTTTTTCGTTTTTCGTCGATAAGGTTTTAACGGTACGGGATATAAAAAAAGTTCAAATTGCAAAAATCTTTATTTTTCCGTGTACTATACATTGGAGATGAGAACGATGCAGATAGCAACAAATTTCATATTGTTTATTGCAAAAATGCAATTTTTTCAACCGTATCTCCGAGAATTTTTAATCGATTGGGATGCAAATTTGCATTCATGTAGAGAATGGAAAAGTGCGGATAACGATTTTTTCTTTTTCCGATATCCCACAACTAAGGGGTTGAAACTGCCCGTCGATTTTTTAGTGAAGAGCATCGTATAATCAGCTAGCCTTTTGGCATTTCGGTCTAAATTCACGTTAATATATGTTCGTGTTATGACGCAATTGCATATTTGTAACATTCCAGCGGGAGGGGGAGAATTTCTTCCTTTCCCGGAATTCCTTGCCTTTCGAGAAGGGGGCCATTAGGGGGAGGGGTGGGGGCAAAACGGTCCCTTTCTCGAAAGGCAATCATTCAAAGTTCTTACCGTGCGGCATGGACGAAAATTTGTAGAAATTAAAATGAGTTACAAAGAAAGTACAATCTGTCAAAATAGTCGATATACATTTTCTCGTTTTGGCGGAACGACACTCCTAAGGGGTGAACGCACCCTTAAAAACTTTGTCCTTTGTATAGCTCGTGAACGGGCCGAAATAAAAATAAATGTTGAAGGGAAAAAATGTTGTATTCTTCGACTACTAGACGTTCGTGATGATAATGATGAGTACAGCAATAAATGGCGTGTTTTTTATGGCAATAATTCGTGAATTACATGTGAAAAATCACTCTTCAGATTTCCACTAATATGGGCACAGACAAGGCTCGCAATCACGGACTGACTTCGTGCTTCGGGAAGCAACTGGCCTACAATTGTATATTTACGAAGAAATTCCACTCCGCTCGCCGCATCAAAGACGTTATCTGCAGAGATTACAGCGTTTTCAGGTTGCTGCTGCAACTCATGAACAGAATGATGCAAACATTTTCATCAGCTTATAACGCAGCATAATTTAATCTTTATCTTTAACTTGAATTTCACAAACAGCAGAACCAATTAACGAAAGAAATAAATCTTCGAAAAGAGCGACTATGCTGCATGAGCGGCTACCCCATGTTAACCTTGAAATCGCCTTATTAAAGATTAATAGCAGTTCTCATAATAGCGTGTGTCGTCGTTTTTTTTTCGTATGTACTTATCAATTGGGTTTGAAGTCATATAAATTCACCAACGATCATTATTGCTGCAATTACGATGGAGAAGCCAGACACACATTTTGATTTCCAAATACGAATAAAAATGTACGTTAATCCGATGAATCTTATTCAACTTCTATCCATAGCGATAAGTGCTATGAATTTGCCTCGCACTCCAATCACCGAACAGGAAAAACAGTTCGGTAAGGATCTAGAAAACATGATCACTGAAGCGATGGATCAACTTATGAAAATGGTAGTCGAAACTGGTTTGGATTATCGTTCACCAAATGAAATTCATGAAGCAGCCGCAATAGAAGATGACAGTTGAGGAGAGTGGCACGGACAACGAGACCTAGATACAAAAATTGATGAAAATGTATGTACCCAAGATATAGAAGAATTGAGTTACGAATACAAGATAAAAGCTGTAGATTACTGGAGATCGGGGCAAATGGGAATAGAAAGTTATCATCTGTTCAAACGAAATTCAAAAACGTGAAATCAGAGCCGCAGTTAGGCCGGTGGGCTCAGAGTATAAATAAGGGTGGCATCTAGAAAGAAAAGTTAACAAAAATAGCTCCCTACACGTTAAACAATTTTAATGATTCTTTGGACAAAAGGCTGCCTGTCCATGCCCGTGCAGAAATTTTAACAGGGATACCCTATGTCCGATCAAATCCCGATCAGGATTTGTCATGGATTCCCCAAAACCGGTAACCCGGTTAGAATCCAACTTGCATCCGTATCGGAATATGTATGACGACGATGGCATATCTTTGAAAATTTTGGCGTCACGTGTATTTTCGGTATTACTATGAAATTCCTATCTATAGATAGGAATTTCCATCTAGAGATTCCTATCTATAAAATTCCTATCTATAGATAGGAATTTCATAGTAATACCGAAAAATACACGTGACGCCAAAATTTTCAAAATTACGCCACCGTCGACGTACATATTCCAATACTGATGCAAGTTGGATTCTAACCGGGATACCGGTTTTGGGGAATAAGTCTCTGTTTATACCCACCGACGTTCGCGGGGTGTAGATGGAACGCTTTGGAACCACATGTATTTCTGGCGTATATATCGGATTCCTATCTGAGTCCCTGTTTATGCCCAGCCACATCCGGAGGACGTTAGATGCGCTGTGTACGTGAACGTGGGGTGTAGTACCCAGCCGAATCCAGTCAGATTCAAGGGAGTTACACGTGCAACGCTAGTGCAGTTTATTCTTTTCAAATTGTTTCTATATTTACATTCTTAACATCGTGACAATTTTTTAAAGCAAAATATAGTGCGTTAAATAATATTATTAAACAATTTAGTTTCATAGTAAATCATCAAACAACTTGGCGTCAAGACGCTTGATTTATTTTGATTTATCATTCAATTATTAAATGATATTCAGTTTAAAGGGGTTATATGGAAAGTAAAGAAACATTTGAATATCCTACTTCATCCAGGGATTTCGAGATGTGGGAATTGCATTCTGCCGTTTCGAGCCGAACGATAATTTTTTCGTTAGACGATATTAAACAAAAAATTGTAAAATTAGCGGTTGGAATGCACCCAGATGCAGAACAATCGCGAGTTTTCGCAATACCGATGCTGCATTTCTAAATAGAATTAAAAAATACAAAAAATGTTAATTGTCACAACAACTTATTAACGCTTCATTCCCGCTTATCAATATTGAGATAGATATTTGTATGTACAGCAGTGATGTAATAAAAATATTACAAAATGTTCAAGTTATCGGTGAGAAACCCCGGCGACAATGTATGCAGGACTGCGCGCACTGATACGCTCTCACGAAAGTTAGAACGTATATTCTAAGGAGATTTTTTACGCGGGACTTGGTGCTCAGGTTCAACGCTAAAAAAATTAAAGCAAAAGTATTGCTGAAAACAACAAATTTCGGAAGTTGCATGATAGGTATGTCTTTCAAGCTGTTCAAGATATTTTTTGCTGTGTTTCTATGACATAATATAAATATAGATATATATATTACAATTTTTCGATTTATTTACAGCTGCGCTCACAAACTGCTAAACGCAGCAGGATGGAACTCCGATTAACGCAGATGCTGTGTTAAAAGCATCTGCGTGTAGGGAATGCCATATCCAATGCAAAAGACTGAGATGGACGCAAAGGACGCCAAGTAGTCCAAAAAACGATAACCCAGTCGTAGTTTTCCATTTTTTATGGTGTTCTTACCTTTCATTTTTTAAATTGATATTTTAATTCACCAAAAATGTATAAATGTTAATTATTTTTATAATAAATTTAACATGCAATAATTCCATTTTTGCCATTTTATTTCAGCCTGTATTTACCCGTGATCCTTCCAAGATTCCTCAATGATTCCATGGGGAATCTATTTAGAGTCATTAAAGGATCCGGTTCTGGATCCCTAATGGAACCCAGTTTATGCATCTTACATTTAGTCTTAGAATCTGATCCGATATCGGACTAGATCCCGACTGGGAGCCCGGGATACAAGTCAGAATCCAGCTGTATCCCTGCCAAAATTTCTGCACGGGTGATTTAGATGTTCGACGATGGGCTTTACGTGCACGAGAAATTGTAGAAATGCCAGCCGTAAATTTCCAAGCATCTGGAAATTTACTGGTTGGACATTCAAAAACCAACATGGAATTGTGTCACGGAAAATCTCTAAATATTTAACAAAACAATAATTATTAAACGCTGATACACTTCAAAACAAAGCTATCGAATTTATAGAAATGGTGAAAGTCAACGTAGCCAACGTTAGGGCTGAAAGCACATGTAATTCTGATCAGAGTGAATTCAATTTAGAACTACATACAGGTCGCACATTGGTGAAAGAAGGGCAGAAATCCGTTCAGACAGTAGTGCAATCGAAAACATCAAAAACACACAGTTATACTATACAGCCTTTGATTTCTGCGGGTGGCGAGCTTTTGGCACCTATGTTAATCGTTTTAAACGAACCTACTGGCAAATTTGGTCCTCGAGTAGAACAAACCATGTTCAGAGCCGAAAATATATTTCTATTGGCTCCGAAATCTGGAAAATGACGACTAATCATTTCAAGCGTTGCTTCTAAGAAGTATGTATTCCCAATACGGGTCCAACCATTGCAGCAGGCAAATATATTGCACCAATTTCATTAGTTATGTAGACAATGAGTTCATATGATAATTAGTAATTCCTGCAGGTACAACTGGAATGATACAGCCCCTTGATGCTTATGGCTTTCGTGAATGGTAAAACTTCGTCAAACATTTTTCTGACGCAGTAATATTATGGAATTACGACGTCAACCTGCATTTGAGAGCCAATATTGTTAAGTTACAATCTCTTACTCACAACCGGTATTCTTTTCCACGGTTTACAAACCTTTTTAAATATGCGTGGTACATAATCTTTACTGTACTCATCATTATCATCATAAACATGTAGTAGTTGAAGAATACAACATTTTTTCCCTTCGAACTTTATTTTTATTTCGGCCGGTTCACGAGCCATAGAACGAACAAAGTTTTTAAGGGTGCGTTGGCCCCTTAAGCGTTTCGTGCCGCCAAAACGAGAAAATGTGTATCGACTATTTTGACTGATTGTATTTTCTTGGTAACTTATTTTTATTTCTACAAATTTTCGTCCATGCCGCACGGTAAGAGCTTTGAACGTTTGCCTTTCGAGAGGGGGACCGTTTGGTGGCGGGGGGGGGGGGGGGGGGTGAATATTACAAATTTGCAATTGCGTCTTAACACGAACATATATTGACGTGAATTTAGACCGAAATGCCAAAAGGGTAGCTGATTATACGTTGCTCTCGGCCAAAAAATGGAAGTGCAGTTTCAACCCCTTAATTGTGAGATATCGGAAAAAGAAAAATCCTTATCCGCGCTTTTCCATTCTCTACATGCGTGCAAATTTGCATCCCAATCGATTAGAAATTCGCGGATATACGGTTGAAAATTTTTCATTTTTGCAATAAACAATATGGAATTTGTTGCTATCTGCATCGTTCTCATCTCCAACGTATAGTACAGGAAAAAATTAACATTGTTGCAATTTGATGTGTTTTCATATCTCGTACCGTTAAAACGTTATAGACGAAAAACGAAAACACCCGACTTTTCGAGAGTGCGTTTCAGCCCTTAAAAATCGGGTTCCGCCGATATTAAAAAATACGTGTCGCCTATTTTTACCCATTCTACAAGCATGCTAAATTTCATTGAAATCGGGGATATCGACCTCACAACGTTTCCTTGTTAGTGTATTTACAAAAAATGTGTGTATATTTTCTAAACGTCTTCGGACGTAACAATATTAAAAAATCATACAGCCATACGATAGAAAATGTTATACACTATGCTTTGTCCGAATTTGAAGTGCATTGGAGGAATCGATTTTGTTCTTAGTACAGATTTCTGTACATTCAACGGGCATTACCTAATTATTGTGCGTGAGTATTAAAATGAATAAGTAAATACGTTTATTATTAATACGTGAATTAATGTGTACATCCGCATCATAAAACTTTATGAAACAGAGCATAAAAATTTACGAATCAGAGCTCGAGTTGAAATTCACAGGTATCAATGTGAATGGTGTGCAAGGTGGACAATTTTTATCCCACTGGTTCAGTAACGAGGAAAACAACGAAGGTAGGAAATGAACAGTACGCAGAGCCGATGCGCATAAAACCGGAACCCAAGCTTTCCCAGTTGAATACGATGAGTCGAGAGATGGGGCGGGGGTGGAGGGTGGGAGAGGAGAGAAAATGACTAAAACTCAAACGAGTCTGACTATGTAGTGGTTTAAGCCGTAGATGTCTAGCGCGGACCACATTCGAATTTTCACAAACTGCTCCGCTAACGAATGTCCGCGTTCTTCCGGTTCTGTCTCTCTCTGTCCGTTTCTCCCGCCCTCCTTTGCTCTTGCTCTCTCTTTGGTGTTTTCTACCAGTTTTCCGTCATTGTCCTACGAGTGTACGTTTATGAGGGATGCTCTTGTTTTATTCTCGTTCCATGGTCCGAAACGTCCCCTGACGAACAATTACTGATCGAGGACAAGTGTCCCATGCACGAATATCGCGCCAAGTACCTCCACGAAAATCTGATGTATAGCGCGAAACACCATTGGCAAGAGAGGCCGCGAAAAAAATAATTATGATTGGCGCGGACATCCGCACCAATCATAAGTTCGTTCTTTCGGGGATTCGGAAGATTTTTTTTCTCGTGAGTACCGATCATCGAGTCTTTTTGTCGAAAATAGACTATTCGCGTCACGAGAAATGTTGACAATCTGAGAGAAAAAGGACTTGGCAAGTTTCAGAAATCATTTGGAGCATTCATGTTTAACGAATGTGTAATTGTTATTATTGTATATGTTGAACTACAATAATTAATTGCGTTATTTCGACTCCATTGAATAATTCGGGATCATAATACTCTAAAGGTACAGGTAGGGTGCAGAGAGAGAGAGAGAGAGAGAGAGAGAGAGAGAGAGGGGCTTTGTCTAAATTGTTATATTCTCTTTTGAGCAACACGCGACAAAGTTATTTGTGCAGTCTTCTTATGGAGTTTCCATGAAGTCTACTTAGCGATAACTTGGCTGTCCATATCTCCGAGATTTGTTGATGTAGCTTGACCGAAATAGTTTTGCATTGAAAGTTCTAACCGAATTCTAGGACATCGATTTTTTCAGATTTTTCAAATTAACGATTGATAAATAAGAGTCGACAAAATTGCACGTGACTTTGAAGCTTGATATTTCGCAAACGGCGCTTAGAAGTGGCTATTGATGCCTCGATTTCGAGTTTAAAGACTTGCTCGATAACGCCCCACTTGATAGAGTGCGCGAAAAAAATCTTTAATGCTACATAGGTAAGAAGAAATTCCTTACATGTTTTTTTTTCAAGATTTTCCTACATTTTAATTGTCATCTAGAAAAATCACTCGCGAAAGTAGGTACCTGTAGCTCCAAAACGGTAGAACTAAAAGACTGTGACAGGCAGACATGAAGTTCCACGGGTTCCTTGTTTGGGTCCGAAACGCTAAAAACATTTTGGGATTGCCCCTTAATTTTGGGCTAGGAAACGTCGGACTAACATTCATGTGAAGCTAAAATCTAAAAAAACATTGTAAGGTTTAAACGTTCTCAAAAATGTTAATTCTTCAAAAAAACTAAGAAACAGTACAATAATGAATTACTAAACAATACAATTAATGAATAATACTACGAAAGTACTTTTATTGCTGCAGCTCGTTGGGAACCCCGCAGTTGATAATTACCCTCTTTTCTCTTAATCTCAAGCTCAGTTCGAATCGAGACACAGCACCTTTCTCGGCATGGATCCTTCGGCACATCCGACCTTTCATGAGCGAACTAAGTAGTCGTCGTGAAGATTTGCCAACCTGGAGGTACAGCAATTTGGTCGAGTTGGGCTCCACGTGCGAACTTCTTGGCTATCCGTCTTCATTCGCTTTCCATGTGGCACTTAGGATGGAGGTCCCTCATTATCCACCAAGCCATATATCCATCCTGATTAGCCTGCGCGGATCCTTACTCCTTCTCGTAGATATACCAAATTTGATGCTAGTGCGAAGCTGACGGTAAATTTTGGCTGCTCGCAGTGCCAAGAATCCAGGATGTATGTAGGTGTCAACGTGTTCATTCCCATTTTAGCGACTTACCAAGAAGGATCAAG
Organism: Ophion slaviceki; assembly: GCA_944452715.1. Taxonomy (NCBI): domain Eukaryota; kingdom Metazoa; phylum Arthropoda; class Insecta; order Hymenoptera; family Ichneumonidae; genus Ophion; species Ophion slaviceki. The sequence goes on along the minus strand of OX101783.1, from coordinate 59,367,157 downwards.
ATTTCAGTCAAATCTCAATACTTTTCCAATGGATGACTATAAAGGAGACACGACGGGCCAAGTCAGAGGAGATTGTGTCATCACTTTGGGTCCGACAACCTTCGGAAGGTTGTCAACAAAGGATGACATGGAGTATTGCACGCCGTGTTAAGATCCCCTCATCGGAAAGGGAAACCTCCAAAAGAACGACGACCTGGGCTGCTGAGTCGAAACGTGAAAGAACGCGCATTCCCAACGAGGAATACTGTGGACGACCAAGAACTGCATCGACGGAAAGGCGGCCGATCACGTTCATCGAAACGTGATGAGCGATGGTCGATCAACTTTGGGAAAGTAAGCGGATCCTACTGACATCCTTCCGTGACACTGCCACGAAAACTCGCCTAAAACAATAACTTCGGTTTTTACTGAAATGTAGAAAAGAAGGTTTGATACCTAAACACATTTTCTCAAAACACGTAAATATTCAAATTTCCGGCAACAAAGGTAAAATAAAACTTAATAGAATATCACACAAATTTCACAAATCCCTATTAAATGTCGAAATCGATGACCTCAATTTTCGAATTAAAATACTAAACAAAAAAATAGATAAGAATGCAGAAACAATCAACAAAACTCAAGACAATATTAAAGAAAGATTCTTCACTTTAGAACAAACAAAATTAAACAAACTGTCAAACCTTTCATATGAAAAACACAAAAAAAAACTCCAAAATCTTAGATTTCAACGTACCAAGAACATACATCAGCACATTTTCAACCAAGAAGAATTTTTAAAAACAATAGCATCACAAACACATATGGACCAAAACAACACACATTACCACACACAGATTATCAAAACACAAATCAAACCACACAAAATCACAATATCTTACACTCAACTCTTAATAACAGACAACAAGACACAAATAACAATAGTAGATACATACATACATAGGGAGACGGCGCCAGTGACGTCACAGGCGTTGTGTAGTGGGTATCCCGTGGCGGTGCGTGGTGGGGGTATCTGGCGGTCGCGGTTGCGTCGCTGTGGCACGTATGGGGAATTAGTGGTGGGGGGGGGGTCAGCGGTGTCGGAGGGGGGGGGGGGGATTGGGGCCTTTTTCGGGAGCTCGTGGCTAAGTGGGGGTGGTTTCGAGCAGCTTTTCTGAATAGACCGACTGGTGGTGTGTTTTGCATATACCGAGGACCTGTTTACTGCTAGAGCAAGCGCGTGGGGGCTACGCCGCGTGGATCGTACGGGGGAGGGAGGTCTTACACCGTGGGGATAGGGAGCTTCGGGTAAAGAAAAAACGCGATGATTTTCGTGAATACACGTATCGAAGTTTTTATTCAACATTTTGTCCGTTCATACATATTGTGTGTGTGTGTGTGTGTGTGTGTGTGTGTGTGTGTGTGTGTGTGTGTGTGTGTGTGTGTGTGTGTGTGTGTGCGTGCGTGCGTGCGTGCGTGCGTGCGTGCGCGTGTGTGTGTGTGTGTGTGCGTGTACGTGTGCGTGTGTGCACGCGCGCGCGCCTGTACATGTAGATCTTAAAGTCGGGGTCTATCACACCTACTTGAAAAATGAATGCAGCAGAAATGCTGGATGTGAAATAAAGTTCTCCCCCATAAAACTTATTTTATGCAGCTGTAGTAACAAAGAGGCGCGCTCTTCGAAAATGTCACTACAGGTTTTGTGTAGGTTTTGTTTTCATTTCCACAGGTAACACCGAGGTATTTACATATGCAAAGTACTCAATAATGCGTGGATGCCACCGCACGATTTTTTGTGTGAAAACCCGAGATCTTCCGCACTTATACTCCCTTTTGAATGGTTCATTTCGTTTCCACGCCTCCCCTTATATTGTAATACTATTCTTATAGTATTACAATATAAGAACACTATAGTGTGGACCTATAATGCACTCCTAAGATAGAGGAAAAATATGGGGAAAAGATTCCCGAATGAAAACGACTTCTACCACCGCAGGTTTCACATTACGAATCGAGCAGTCACTTTTGCCGACATCACCTCTTGGAACTTCCGTTGTGAACTCACGTGAAAATGGCCGAGAACGTTCCACAATTAGAACAAAATCTGCGCGATCAAGCCGCCCTTGTAATTTCCGCGGAAGAGTATACAGTGTGGGAGCAACAATGTGATCAGTGTATAGAGTCGTTGGAAACACAAAGTCGAATTAAGCGACCACGATTATCACTCGGAAATCGACAATCATTGGTAGCAGGAATCGCTCGCTTAGAAGGTTTAAAAAATGTTCTACGCAGACGATTTTTACATGCGGGCGCGGGACACAGTGATCGCGGTTTGATCTGGCGAGAGATTGATACGGCGTTCGAAAATCGTGTCCTAACTGGCTGCGTCATCAATAACAACCATATTGAACCTCGTCAGTTTCTCGAAGAGGCATGTGATATGATGCTTTCACACGTGCAAGACATTACCAACAAACACTTCAGTGTAAAAGTGAATACAGTTTTCAATGGTGAATTTGAGTCAGGTCACAAACGTGCAACTCAACGTATCAACACGAAGAACTTTGAACTTTTTACCACATCCAATTTACGTGAGTGGTATACACAACGAGTTGTTAAGCCTACTCTAGCATCCCTCGAAGATTTTCAAAAACGGGATAGCGGATGGACATTGTCGCGGATACTAAACTTAACTTTAAATATCAACAAATACAATCCAATGCGTGCCGGATGTCAAACTGTTTTGTCGCGGGAAATAATCCTGAAGAAAGCGGTGGTGAATGTAAAGTCGAAGGATAACGCGTGTTTTGCGTGGTCAGTGGTCGCTGCTTTTTATCCAGTGGAAACAAACGTAGATCGAGTAACTTCATATCCACACTACTCATCTGTACTGCAGCTTCAGGGAATTTCTTTTCCAATGACTCTCAATCAAATAAAGAAATTTGAATCGCAAAATGAAGTTTCGATCAATGTATATACAACTGAAAAGAAAAACATCGTTCCAATTCGAATATGCGACAAAAAGCTGGATAAACACATTAATTTGTTGTACGTGGAGGATTCCTCGGACCACAACGTGGGACACTTTGTATGGATAAAAAATTTATCCCGGTTGGTGAGCGCGCAGCTGAGCAAAAGAACCGGCAAAAAACACATCTGCGATCGGTGAGTAACAAAAAGCATACTCGAGAATACACATATGTGCAAGTATGTACTTCAATAATATAATTCTTTCCATCGTTTTGTTATAGGTGTTTGCACTACTTTTACACGGAGGCTAAATTACGATCGCACGAGATGGATTGTGGAAAATCAAACGATTGTGCCATTCGATTACCTGGTGAAACGGACAAATGGCTAGCGTTCGAAAAGTTTCAACGAAAAGAGCGACTTCCATTTGTGATTTATGCGGATCTCGAGTACGTTTTGGCAAATGTTGACAACAAAAATATACAGCAACAGCACGAAGTGTTTAGCGTAGCGTACTACGTACATTGCTCGTATGACGATTCGTTATCGGGATACTACTCGCGCCGCGATGCCAATTGCATCCCATGGTTTGTTGAGAACCTTAAAAATTTAGCTTTGCGCATCAACGATATTCTATCGGATAGTGTTCCCGTGGTACTTCTAACTCCAGATGAGCGGGCAAAATTTAGAAGCGCTGCTCAGTGCCATATATGTGAAAAACCATTTGCCGAAGACGACACACGTGTTCGTGATCATTGCCTTTTGACCGGACGTTATAGAGGTCCCGCCCATTCTAACTGCAATTTGAATTACCAACGGTATTTTTTCATCCCCGTATTTTTTCATAATTTGTCCGGCTATGGTGCATAGCTCATCATCGAGGAACTAGCCACAGCATTCGAGGGGAAAACCACTATGCTGCCCATAACTAAAGAGGAATACATTTCTTTTACAAAAACATTTCGAACGGCAGACAATTCACATTCGATTCAATTACGCTTCATCTATGCATGCAAATTTCTCAATGCGAGTCTGGATGACCTGGCCTCATTTTTGACAATGGACAAACTAAAAATTTTACGTTCGCAATTTCGTGACATAACGAGCGATAGTTTCATCCTATTAACTCGAAAGGGCGTCTTCCCCAATGAATATATCGATAGTGTAAACCGATTGGAAGACTATCACCTACCACCACGAAACGCATTCTACAGTACTTTGACTGGTGACATTGTAAGTGAGAACGAATATGCTCACGCCAAGAATGTATGGGAACGGTTTTCTATTCAAACGTTAGGTGAATATAGTGACTTGTATTTGAAGACCGAAGTTTTGTGGCTGGCCGACGTTTTTGAGAACTTTCGCAATAGCTGTATGGAGCGTTACAGGCTCGACCCCGCTTATTACTATACTCTCCACGGCTACACATGGGATGCAATGTTGAAACACACATGCGTTAACTTCGAATTGCTCACCGACATTGACATGGTATTATTTGTTGAACGGGGTATACGCGGTGGCCTGAGTTAGTGCTCAAATAGGTATGCGCGCGCCAATAACAAATACATGGAATCATTCGATCCATCAAGATCCTCCTCATACTTGATGTATTTCGATGTGAATAATTCGTATGGATGGGCAATCTGTCAACCATTGCCCTATGCTGATTTTCGATGGGTCGATGAGTTGTCGACATTCGATTTATCATCTATCGCGCTAGATTCACCGACCGGTTACATTCTTGAGGTTGACTTAGAGTACCCGGAATGTCTACACGATGCACACACGGACTTACCGTTTTCTTCAACACATGGTAAACCACCTGGTGGACAATACGAAAAACTCCTTGCAACCGTGCATAACAAGGAACGGTATGTTATTCATTATCGCAATCTGCAGCAGTGTGTACGACACGGTCTCAAAATCACCAAAATTCATAGAATACTCCAATTCTCCCAATCGCCCTGGCTACGAACATATATCGAGCTGAACGCGCAGTTCCGAACCCAAGCCAAGAATAATTTTGAAAAAAAACTCTATAAATTGATGAATAATGCGGTGTTTGGGAAAACAATAGAAAATGGGCGCAATCACGTAGACGGCAAGATTTTAACACGGTGGGAGGGCAGGTACGGTGCAAAGGCAATGATTGCAAAACCAAATTTTCATAGCCGGAGTGTTTTTTCAGAAAACCTTATTGCTGTCGAATTACGCAAGCTCGAGGTGAAATTCAATAAGCCAATATATGTGGGTATGTGCATACTCGACATATCGAACACATGTTTATATGATTTTCATCATGAGTACATGGTGCCTCTGTATAAAGAAAAATGTACAGTGTTGTACACCGATACGGATAGTCTAATATACAACATTGAGTGTGAGGATGTGTACGACGACATGAAGCGTAATATCCATCGTTTCGATACGAGCGAGTACCCGGCGAGCAATGGGCATGATATACCGCTTGTCAACAAAAATGTTCCCGGACTTATGAAAGACGAAAATAATGGTCGGATAATGACGGAATTTGTCGGGGTTAGAGCAAAAATGTATGCAGTGCGAGTCGATGGTAAAGACGTTACGAAGAAACTGAAGCGCGATAAGAGTAACATCGGGGCGAGAAAGATCTCCTTCAAGGATTACACGAAATGCTTATATGACCAGATCGAAATGACTGGTCAGCAAGCATGCATACGATCGATGTTGCATGAAGTGTACACTACCAACGAGACAAAAATTGCTCTAAGTCTGCGCGATGACAAACGGTATATCATACCTGGAACCACGAAAACGTTGCCATGGGGGCATTATAGGATACAATCGTAGGGTGTATTTTTTTAATTGTAGATAAGCTTGTAAAATAATTGTAAAAAAGCTTGTTCTGCAAATAATCAACGCTGTGAGAAACGACGTTTGTAAATTATCGCGTTTGTCTGTTGTATATAATAAATTGGTTCATGAATTTTTCAACTGAGAAAATGAAGAAGGGCCCGTTGTAGTTTGGCGAATCACCTAATTTTTCCTCACACTCTCCTGACACGCTTCTACGGGAAAGAGAGAAAGAGAGAGAGAGGTGTCATAAAATTTAAAACATTTTTATTGTTGGCTCCACATCAGGTTTGCTCATTCAGCTATTGTGAGTATTGTCGAAAGCCAACCCCATTACAAACATTCGATTATTACGCTGCTACAATACTTTTTCAATGAGATCAATTTCGACATTTTCGACATAATTTCGACATATAAGTAGCTCCTGATCGTACAAATCACCTGCAACGGCTCCATCGTTATAGCCCGTCAGATGAAATGCTACAGACTTCGCCATTTTCTCTCGATATATGGCAAATATTTTCGCTGTCCAGTTCGGTGCGTAATCCTTTCAGAATACAGTCTTAAATTTACTGATTCTTAACGCTCTTTATTGTCAATTTTTTACTTACATAATGATGCGGTTTAAATTTTTTTGAAATGGGGTCCTATGAAACCATGTTGTTGTGGCAGCTTTTCATTTTCAACGTTGATGCTACTCAGTTTCACCTGCCTTATCGTATAGTGTACAGAATCATCAGACGCGTCTACTAGGTTATCAAGAATACCGATGTACCTATAATTACTACGTAGGCTAAATTGCATTCGCATCTTATTCCTCACTGCACGATTGAAATACTCACAAATGGATCCTTTTAAATTGATATACCCAGAATACAGGCGAAAATTATACGTTTTTTATTAGGGTTTTAAAGCGACCATTATAAAATGATATTCCCTGATCAAAGTGCAAGTTCTGCGGTATGCGTCCCCTTGACAAGTGTTGACGTCACTGCGGTTCCTGCATCATTACCATTCTTACTGCGTAGGCGTACGGCCGAGGCAAATTTGAGACAGTATCGATGACGGTTAGGTGAAATTTATGTTTGGCGTTTTTACGCGCGTACGATGAAATATCGACGAGATCAGCTTGCTATGGTTCATCCAAGCCGCGAATGTTCACAAGTAAAAGATCTAGTAGCGTCGAGTTCATCAACGCTTCGCACAACGAACGAGTTTTTTATTTGAAGCACTTAAAGTAACGCTACCAACTTTGTCCTTCCGACGTAACACTTGGATGACAGTGGTATACCGTACGAGGCAGCTTGAACGATAATTCGAACCATCTTGCGAGGAGCTCCCACGATCTACGCGGCGGAATCCGAGAAATACTCGAAGCTGTCAATATTTACGCAAAAATCGGCACAAAATCGTGTCAATTATCCACAGACGCTTCAGTTAAGATAGAGCGCATCGTCGCCGTGCAAGGGCTCAAGACACCCACCAACGAGTTTATACTAAAGGAGATATCCATCACCAAGCTTCACGACAGGAACGCTGATCCGCAAAGTAGATATGAATTGAAGGCATATAAAACAATAGTTTATCAATAATAAAATTAAACAATTACATAATCATAGTGTATGCTATGCATTAAACCTTGGTGTGTGTGTGTGTGTCCGTTTTTTATTTTTTTTTAATTCTTTTATTTTAAATATCCGCAGCGGTAGTCGTTCTGAAAGAAACAAAACATGCATTTTTCTTATCAATCTATCAAACACAATGATATTTAGAATGATACTAAAGTAAAAAGATAATACTCACAATCAGCCCTGTATACGTTCAAACAGGTTGGACACATGTCGCGCGTGACAATTTGATGTAGCGGTCCACCGCAGTTGGTGCAAAAGATTCCGTGCATGGCTATAAAGCGTTCGCTGTAGTGACCACATCTTTTGCGAAGTCCTTCAAACATTTCCCGTACATCGAAGTAGCACGAAACGCAATACTTTGATCGATGATTTTCGGTAAAGTATATGTAATTCACGCAATATACGGCTTCCCGGTTCAGCCGATTAAGTTGACGCCGGTCCAGTAGGTCCTCTCGCACATCATGGTATTCATCATCTGACCCACCACCGTATGCGGAATCTGCCTGTTCAATATCACTATCCAGTTCGTCTATTTCAAGCAGTACGATGTCATCACGAGCGATCACTTCTACTTCGTCGTCATAATCGGCGTTGTCAACATCTATTTCGTCGTCACCATCAACGGCGATATCAACAATTTGTACGTCGTTATCATCGGCGATATCAACTGCTTCTACTTCGTCGTCATTATCGTCGATATCCACCACCTCCATTTCATTATCAACGACCAGGTCGATCACTTCACGAATTTGGCTAACCATTATTTGACTTTTCTTCGTTCTGCGACTCTTTTGTTTCAGAATGACACCTCGGAGGTTGGAGACTGGAATGGTGAAAACTGCGTTCACGATACTTTTTGAAATTTCGCTTTTTGGATCCTCATAGAATTGAGGTATGGTGGGGGTGCGAGATCTTGGAAGGTTAATTTCTTCTACACTTCCTGACTAATTCCTACATGTTGAATAGGAAAACCGTTTACACGTCCTATTGGCCATCCCCACCACGCCTCAATTCTATGAGGATCCAAAAACCAAAATTTCAAAAAGTATCGTGAACGCAGTTTTCACGATTCCAGTCTCCAACCTCCGAGGTGTCATTCTGAAACGAAAGAGTCGCAGAACGAAGAAAAGTCAAATAATGGTTAGCCAAATTCGTGAAGTGATCGACCTAGTCGTTGATAATGAAATGGAGGTGGTGGGTATCGACGATAATGACGACGAAGTAGAAGCTGTTGATATCGCCGATGATAACGACGTACAAATTGTTGATATCGCCGTTGATGGTGACGACGAAGTAGAAGCAGTTGATATCGCCGATGATAACGACGTACAAATTGTTGATATCGCCGTTGATGGTGACGACGAAATAGATGTTGACAACGCCGATTATGACGACGAAGTAGAAGTGATCGCTCGTGATGACATCGTACTGCTTGAAATAGACGAACTGGATAGTGATATTGAACAGGCAGATTCCGCATACGGTGGTGGGGCAGATGATGAATACCATGATGTGCGAGAGGACCTACTGGACCGGCGTCAACTTAATCGGCTGAACCGGGAAGCCGTATATTGCGTGAATTACATATACTTTACCGAAAATCATCGATCAAAGTATTGCGTTTCGTGCTACTTCGATGTACGGGAAATGTTTGAAGGACTTCGCAAAAGATGTGGTCACTACAGCGAACGCTTTATAGCCATGCGCGGAATCTTTTGCACCAACTGCGGTGGACCGCTACATCAAATTGTCACGCGCGACATGTGTCCAACCTGTTTGAACGTATACAGGGCTGATTGTGAGTATTATCTTTTTACTTTAGTATCATTCTAAATATCATTGTGTTTGATAGATTGATAAGAAAAATGCATGTTTTGTTTCTTTCAGAACGACTACCGCTGCGGATATTTAAAATAAAAGAATTTAAAAAAAATAAAAAACGGACACACACACACACACACACACCAAGGTTTAATGCATAGCATACACTATGATTATGTAATTGTTTAATTTTATTATTAATAAACTATTGTTTTATATGCCTTCAATTCATATCTACTTTGCGGATCAGCGTTCCTGTCGTGAAGTTTGGTGATGGATATCTCCTTTAGTATAAACTCGTTGGTGGGTGTCTTGAGCCCTTGCACGGCGACGATGCGCTCTATCTTAACTGAAGCGTCTGTGGATAATTGACACGATTTTGTGCCGATTTTTGCGTAAATATTGACAGCTTCGAGTATTTCTCGGATTCCGCCGCGTAGATCGTGGGAGCTCCTCGCAAGGTGGTTCGAATTATCGTTCAAGCTGCCTCGTACGGTATACCACTGTCATCCAAGTGTTACATCGGAAGGACAAAGTTGGTAGCGTTACTTTAAGTGCTTCAAATAAAAAACTCGTTCGTTGTGCGAAGCGTTGATGAACTCGACGCTACTAGACCTTTTACTTGTGAACATTCGCGGCTTGGATGAACCATAGCAAGCTGATCTCGTCGATATTTCATCGTACGCGCGTAAAAACTCCAAACATAAATTTCACCTAACCGTCGTCGATACTGTCTCAAAATTTGCCTCGGCCGTACGCCTACGCAGTAAGAATGGTAATGATGCAGGAACCGCAGTGACGTCAACACTTGTCAAGGGGACGGATACCGTAGAACTTGCACTTTGATCAGGGAATATCATTTTATAATAGTCGCTTTAAAACCCTAATAAAAAACGTATAATTTTCGCCTGTATTCTGGGTATATCAATTTAAAAGGATCCATTTGTGAGTATTTCAATCGTGCAGTGAGGAATAAGATGCGAATGCAATTTAGCCTACGTAGTAATTATAGGTACATCGGTATTCTTGATAACCTAGTAGACGCGTCTGATGATTCTGTACACTATACGATAAGGCAGGTGAAACTGAGTAGCATCAACGTTGAAAATGAAAAGCTGCCACAACAACATGGTTTCATAGGACCCCATTTCAAAAAAATTTAAACCGCATCATTATGTAAGTAAAAAATTGACAATAAAGAGCGTTAAGAATCAGTAAATTTAAGACTGTATTCTGAAAGGATTACGCACCGAACTGGACAGCGAAAATATTTGCCATATATCGAGAGAAAATGGCGAAGTCTGTAGCATTTCATCTGACGGGCTATAACGATGGAGCCGTTGCAGGTGATTTGTACGATCAGGAGCTACTTATATGTCGAAATTATGTCGAAAATGTCGAAATTGATCTCATTGAAAAAGTATTGTAGCAGCGTAATAATCGAATGTTTGTAATGGGGTTGGCTTTCGACAATACTCACAATAGCTGAATGAGCAAACCTGATGTGGAGCCAACAATAAAAATGTTTTAAATTTTATGACACCTCTCTCTCTCTTTCTCTCTTTCCCGTAGAAGCGTGTCAGGAGAGTGTGAGGAAAAATTAGGTGATTCGCCAAACTACAACGGGCCCTTCTTCATTTTCTCAGTTGAAAAATTCATGAACCAATTTATTATATACAACAGACAAACGCGATAATTTACAAACGTCGTTTCTCACAGCGTTGATTATTTGCAGAACAAGCTTTTTTACAATTATTTTACAAGCTTATCTACAATTAAAAAAATACACCCTACGATTGTATCCTATAATGCCCCCATGGCAACGTTTTCGTGGTTCCAGGTATGATATACCGTTTGTCATCGCGCAGACTTAGAGCAATTTTTGTCTCGTTGGTAGTGTACACTTCATGCAACATCGATCGTATGCATGCTTGCTGACCAGTCATTTCGATCTGGTCATATAAGCATTTCGTGTAATCCTTGAAGGAGATCTTTCTCGCCCCGATGTTACTCTTATCGCGCTTCAGTTTCTTCGTAACGTCTTTACCATCGACTCGCACTGCATACATTTTTGCTCTAACCCCGACAAATTCCGTCATTATCCGACCATTATTTTCGTCTTTCATAAGTCCGGGAACATTTTTGTTGACAAGCGGTATATCATGCCCATTGCTCGCCGGGTACTCGCTCGTATCGAAACGATGGATATTACGCTTCATGTCGTCGTACACATCCTCACACTCAATGTTGTATATTAGACTATCCGTATCGGTGTACAACACTGTACATTTTTCTTTATACAGAGGCACCATGTACTCATGATGAAAATCATATAAACATGTGTTCGATATGTCGAGTATGCACATACCCACATATATTGGCTTATTGAATTTCACCTCGAGCTTGCGTAATTCGACAGCAATAAGGTTTTCTGAAAAAACACTCCGGCTATGAAAATTTGGTTTTGCAATCATTGCCTTTGCACCGTACCTGCCCTCCCACCGTGTTAAAATCTTGCCGTCTACGTGATTGCGCCCATTTTCTATTGTTTTCCCAAACACCGCATTATTCATCAATTTATAGAGTTTTTTTTCAAAATTATTCTTGGCTTGGGTTCGGAACTGCGCGTTCAGCTCGATATATGTTCGTAGCCAGGGCGATTGGGAGAATTGGAGTATTCTATGAATTTTGGTGATTTTGAGACCGTGTCGTACACACTGCTGCAGATTGCGATAATGAATAACATACCGTTCCTTGTTATGCACGGTTGCAAGGAGTTTTTCGTATTGTCCACCAGGTGGTTTACCATGTGTTGAAGAAAACGGTAAGTCCGTGTGTGCATCGTGTAGACATTCCGGGTACTCTAAGTCAACCTCAAGAATGTAACCGGTCGGTGAATCTAGCGCGATAGATGATAAATCGAATGTCGACAACTCATCGACCCATCGAAAATCAGCATAGGGCAATGGTTGACAGATTGCCCATCCATACGAATTATTCACATCGAAATACATCAAGTATGAGGAGGATCTTGATGGATCGAATGATTCCATGTATTTGTTATTGGCGCGCGCATACCTATTTGAGCACTAACTCAGGCCACCGCGTATACCCCGTTCAACAAATAATACCATGTCAATGTCGGTGAGCAATTCGAAGTTAACGCATGTGTGTTTCAACATTGCATCCCATGTGTAGCCGTGGAGAGTATAGTAATAAGCGGGGTCGAGCCTGTAACGCTCCATACAGCTATTGCGAAAGTTCTCAAAAACGTCGGCCAGCCACAAAACTTCGGTCTTCAAATACAAGTCACTATATTCACCTAACGTTTGAATAGAAAACCGTTCCCATACATTCTTGGCGTGAGCATATTCGTTCTCACTTACAATGTCACCAGTCAAAGTACTGTAGAATGCGTTTCGTGGTGGTAGGTGATAGTCTTCCAATCGGTTTACACTATCGATATATTCATTGGGGAAGACGCCCTTTCGAGTTAATAGGATGAAACTATCGCTCGTTATGTCACGAAATTGCGAACGTAAAATTTTTAGTTTGTCCATTGTCAAAAATGAGGCCAGGTCATCCAGACTCGCATTGAGAAATTTGCATGCATAGATGAAGCGTAATTGAATCGAATGTGAATTGTCTGCCGTTCGAAATGTTTTTGTAAAAGAAATGTATTCCTCTTTAGTTATGGGCAGCATAGTGGTTTTCCCCTCGAATGCTGTGGCTAGTTCCTCGATGATGAGCTATGCACCATAGCCGGACAAATTATGAAAAAATACGGGGATGAAAAAATACCGTTGGTAATTCAAATTGCAGTTAGAATGGGCGGGACCTCTATAACGTCCGGTCAAAAGGCAATGATCACGAACACGTGTGTCGTCTTCGGCAAATGGTTTTTCACATATATGGCACTGAGCAGCGCTTCTAAATTTTGCCCGCTCATCTGGAGTTAGAAGTACCACGGGAACACTATCCGATAGAATATCGTTGATGCGCAAAGCTAAATTTTTAAGGTTCTCAACAAACCATGGGATGCAATTGGCATCGCGGCGCGAGTAGTATCCCGATAACGAATCGTCATACGAGCAATGTACGTAGTACGCTACGCTAAACACTTCGTGCTGTTGCTGTATATTTTTGTTGTCAACATTTGCCAAAACGTACTCGAGATCCGCATAAATCACAAATGGAAGTCGCTCTTTTCGTTGAAACTTTTCGAACGCTAGCCATTTGTCCGTTTCACCAGGTAATCGAATGGCACAGTCGTTTGATTTTCCACAATCCATCTCGTGCGATCGTAATTTAGCCTCCGTGTAAAAGTAGTGCAAACACCTATAACAAAACGATGGAAAGAATTATATTATTGAAGTACATACTTGCACATATGTGTATTCTCGAGTATGCTTTTTGTTACTCACCGATCGCAGATGTGTTTTTTGCCGGTTCTTTTGCTCAGCTGCGCGCTCACCAACCGGGATAAATTTTTTATCCATACAAAGTGTCCCACGTTGTGGTCCGAGGAATCCTCCACGTACAACAAATTAATGTGTTTATCCAGCTTTTTGTCGCATATTCGAATTGGAACGATGTTTTTCTTTTCAGTTGTATATACATTGATCGAAACTTCATTTTGCGATTCAAATTTCTTTATTTGATTGAGAGTCATTGGAAAAGAAATTCCCTGAAGCTGCAGTACAGATGAGTAGTGTGGATATGAAGTTACTCGATCTACGTTTGTTTCCACTGGATAAAAAGCAGCGACCACTGACCACGCAAAACACGCGTTATCCTTCGACTTTACATTCACCACCGCTTTCTTCAGGATTATTTCCCGCGACAAAACAGTTTGACATCCGGCACGCATTGGATTGTATTTGTTGATATTTAAAGTTAAGTTTAGTATCCGCGACAATGTCCATCCGCTATCCCGTTTTTGAAAATCTTCG
>OX101783.1:59305472-59350472 GCA_944452715.1 Ophion slaviceki | reverse complement strand
ATCGAATTCCGCTGATCGAGCATCGCCTGATCCGTGGGGTTCGACCGTGGGACTCCGGGAGCGAACAAGTTTCCGTGGACGTTGCCAAAAACCCCACCGGGCTAATAGCGACCGAGCTAACGTCGGTCCGGTGGCGGTAAGTATGATTAGTTCCGATTTGTCCACGGTTCGCTCCTGCAGTCGGAGAAAACTCCTAGTAACAGCAGTACTCGCGGCGGTGTAATAAGTCCAGGCTAGCAACCCGGCGGACCCGCACAGAGACGTCAGTCTTTACTAGTAACGTAGTTAAGTAACGACATACTCGCGGCGGTGTATTAAGACCTGGGTAGCGACCCGGCGGACCCGCATAGAGACATTGATCGTTACTTTAGGAAACCATATTTAATCACCAAAATTTATTCTCTAAAATACTAAATAACTATCGAGCCAGTGATAAAGGTGCGGGGCCTACATTGAAGCCCCGAACAAAATAGAGGACACATAAGTTCAGCGTGCGGTTTGCGGTAGTGAAACGCGGGGAGATTGTCCCGCGGAAGAGCGTGCTAGACCGAGAGTGAGAGAGCGACGCGGGGGAAACTGTCCCCGCGCAAAAGCGTGATTACCCACAGAACGTTGTAAGTAGAATTAACGTAATATAATAAAATATCATTTATAGCCATTTGCCCCTAAATACCCATTGTTAGAATTTGTTTCCCCACTCCCATTTCCACAGGAGAGTTTGCCGGGCCCGTATGGGACGTGCGGCTATCCCTTCTACTCTAAAGAAGTTATATTGACGAACCCAAAGGTAAAATAAAATCGTCCCTTCTGGACGTAACACAACTATCCACTTCATCCAATAGTATCATCTATAAATAGTCCAACACATAAACTCGCTGAATTCATACAATCAAAACTCGCTAAATTAATCAGCACAACCAATTCACATGTCAAAGATAGCTTCTACCTAAAACACTCACTCTCTAACATCTCAATCCCACTCAACCATAAATTAGTCTCATTTGACGTCGTTTCTTTCTACACCAACATCCCATTACAATTAGTCATTCAAAGCCTATAAAAACGATCAAACTTATTTTCAATAACATTTCCTTTACATGAAATAATTAAATCCATAGAATACATCATGTTCTCAACATTCTTCACATTCCAGGACAAAATTGACCAACAAATCTCAGGATTACCTATGGGTTCACCTTTAGCTCCAATATTATCCAACATTGTCATGATAGATCTCGAAACTAATTGTCTGGAAAAATTAAAATTGTCATTACCACTACATAAAAGATACGTTGACGATATCATTATTGCTCTACCAACAAACGAAATAGAACCCACTAAAAAGATCTTTAACTCTTATCATCCAAAATTACAATTCACATCCGAAAACGAAATAGACAACAAAATCCCGTTTCTAGATTTACTTTTAATCCGCAAACAAAATTCAATCATCACTAATTGGTACAGAAAACCAACCTGGTCAGGCAGATTCATAAATTACTTCTCACACCACCCACTCTCCCCAAAAAAAGCCATAATCTACATGCTAGTTGACAGAGCAATAAAACTTTCTCATCCGTCATTTCACAAAGAAAATCTAAAACTCATCAGTAACACAATGACAAAAAATTGCTACCCAATCACTTTCACAGAAAAAATAATAAAACATCGGCTCTCCATAATCAACAATAAAAAAACCAACAACAACAATTTTGACTCTTCCAGACTAATAAACCTTCCCTACACTAAAAGCATACATCAACTAATTCATCTCTTCCGACAGTACAACATAACATTAGTCACAAACAACAAACACAACATTTCATCAATCATTGGTTCCACCAAAGACAAAATAAACAACAACCGGAAATCAAACATAGTTTACCAAATCGACTGTAAAGATTGCAACGCCACATACATTGGTCAAACCAAAAGATACCTTGAAACCAGAGTTAAAGAACACAAAAATAGCATAAAACACACCACCACAATACACACAGCTTTAGCACAACATACAATAGAACAAAAACACGATTTTCAATTTGACAACGTAAAAATTCTAAACAATGAGAACTGGCTTAAAAAAAGACTAATCCTAGAAATGATTCAAATTAAGGCACACTCCAACGCTATAAATTTTAGAACTGACATACAAAAACTAAGCTCAATCTACAACTCTATAATATGATTAATAAAACATTTTACAGTATTCACCTTACATTTAATTAAATTTTTTTTTAATTATTGGCACTATAAACTAATTTAATACACTGACACGATAAACTTACTTTTTAAAGACATTATCACTAATCTTAAATATTCCTATTTAGACACACCTATTTTTATTTCCTTGACACGTCACTGCCTAAACGATCTTTCTCCCCCGATTCACCGTACAGAGACTCGAATAAGCCTCAGACAATAAACACACTTCTCAGTTTCTCTCAAACCGTCGTTGACCACACAACTCAACATGTAGATAAAAAAATTGTAAATTTCGAGTTTTTTTGCTCATCTTGGAAGGAAAACAAAGTTTAAAAAAAAAACAAGCTCAATAGGTAATTATCATAGTCTTCAAACAACAAAAAAAAAACTTTTTTTCAACAAAACACACATCTTTTCTCCTTTTATAATTAATTATCCGTTACAGACATGAAACATCGCCGATAAACGAAAACGTTCTATTGATTGAGGATTTTCTCACCTAACATTATTTACACCCATAAATAATGGTCTTCGAAACAACCTTCCTAGTATCAGCAAAAATTCGAGATATCAACAACATCGAGGTTAGTCCTCTCTAACATTTCGTCTTTATTATTCCATAATTTAATAACCCTTTACATCACACGTCATACAAGTCAAATGCTAACACACCACAAATAATAAATAACGGAATAGACGAAATCATTCACATTACACTAACATAATTAAAACCAAAACAGAACTAACTGAAATATTATACAAAATGACTTAAAAACCTATATGACTTAAAACTTATTAAAATGAATTATGACCAAAAACGCTCATATTTATACCTTTTTCAAACATTATTGTTAATAAAAAAAAATGTGTATCATATTATATACAGAAAAATAAAAAATTCTGAAGAGGACCCTAACCAGAGGGCCGAAACGTAAAAACATCCTCTATTTCCATTGCTGACTTTGGAATAACCTTCACTGGCCGGATCGAAGCCGAATCCGCAAAGACCATCTTGTCATCCACACGGCCGCACACATCTCTGATTCATTTGACATCCTCCCCACGGCGAACTGGATATGAGGAAGTTGAGTCCGCGTTGGTCGTCTCCACTCACTGCATCGGCACCCAAATCGGCATTTGCAATGGCGAAATTGCACGAACTGTAGCACGAATGAATTCCTCATCCACAGTACTCTCCAGATTTTGCCGAAGTGACAAGGCCGTCACCGACTACTCTTCTGCTTCCTCAGAAAACTAGCATTCCGTGGGGCTGCAGGATCCTGAGGAACGCTTGACCAAGTGTATCCGATTGACGGGCGATTTCGTTTCGTTGCTAAATATCTTGGCCTTTCTCAGCCAGGCTGCAACCTCTTCAATTCCGAGCGCAGTTGCTTCAGCCCATGACGATTCCAATGCCTTCGATCTAATCCGACGAATCATATGACGCTATCCACCAGTGCGGACTTCATGTGATGTTGGATGAATACTTGCATGAAAACATCCCTTTTATACAAGCTATATGTTCGAGTTCGCTTGTACGTGTTGCCTTTAACAATGGTAAGGCTAGCAAGAGCGTCTAACGTTGGAACAGTGGGAGCGGGGCATATTTCTCAAGAAAGTTCTTACAATATCCTTGTTCGCAACCGTCGAAGTAGAACTCGAAGTAGGATTGGAAAAGCATCGTCGGCATTCCCTTGGTGGAAGCAGAAGGTTGAGGGAGTCGCGGCATAGAGAAAGAATGATTGAGCGATAGAGGAGGAATGGAGAGAGAGAAAGTATGTGCACCTCACGTTGAATCATCCGCTATTGGATAGCCTCGATGGATCCCGGAGAGAGGGTTGAGCTCTCCAGTGCGAGTTCAAACTACACAACTTTGCAAGCACTCTCAGCCCTCGCTATCCCCTCGCGCGTTCTCCAAAGCCTGGAGGCGTTTCAAGTTCTGCTCGGGGTACCCTCTATCTCTGCACGGGAAGGGGGCACTCTCCGTGTACGAGAGATCGAAAGGGACGAAGAGTAGACGGTTCCGTTAGCAAGGAAAGCGACGGGAGAACGAAAACTAGCTTTAGTCAAATACGCGTCAGTCTCCCCCGATTTCACACACATACGAACGTGCTTCCTCCGCCTGTGCGCCGTGCCTCCTTCATCATTTGTTTATGACGAATCAGGATAAGCAATCCGGAGTTCCACGCTAGGCCACATGCCATTAAGGGGTTTGCACTTGAAGCTGAAAAAACAGGTCGACTTTCGAGTTTTTTTTTGTGGGGATATTGGGATGACAAGGTCGGGATTTCACACATAGCTGATACGTAGTCTTACCAAGTGGGGGTTTTTTGGGTCGTGAAAAATATTAATTAGCAATGGAGTGATTATTATTTTAACAAAGCGTCGCCGTTACTGCATGGCCATTCGGTGTTGGTGGTTCTGGCGATTAGGGTATTTTCAAATGAAAAATAAAAAATCTACTTTCAAGTATGATAATCAAACTTACGTATGACTGAATAGTTTTTTAAATTTATGATAATTATAAAATAGCAAACTGTAGAAAAAGAATCGATTGTTTACTAAAAGAACTTCAATAATTTGTCATTAAGAAATGGATAAACGTATAAAAAAACGTCCAGTCATGCGATTGACAATTTTATAAACTATGCTCTGTCCGAATTTGAAGTGCATCGGACCAATAGGTTTTTTAGGTAAGACTTCCACGATTTCATCAAACATAGTTCCGAGAAGGATGCAAAAAAGGGCAAACCATCATAACTCAATTTTTCGAATTTTTACAAAATCCTCATCACAAATTAAAGTTAAAAGCCTCGGCAATAAACTTATCCGACAAAAAATTGCCATTTCAACATTGCAAACGCATGCCGAGCTTTTAAGTCTCCTTTAAGGCGTACAATTCACGCGGACAAGCTATAAACCTGTAGTCAAGATGTCTGTGAACTGCAAGCGAAGATCTGCACGAGCGTCTCGACAGACTTTCCGTTTCGTCTGGTCTTGACGCCGTCAAAGAGGGATCCGAGAACTGAGAGAAAAAAATAACGCGTCGAAGAAAGCACAGCGCGTATTTATTTCTTCTCGAGCAGTGCTCTCGTAAGACGCGAGCTGTGAACAGAGGAGTGCGTCGAGATCCGGGTCGATCAACGAGCACCGGAAACCCATTTCGTACGCGAGCGCTTATAGTAAAGACGTGCTGTATATTGGAATCGGAAAAAATTGGAAGAAGGCTACTTTTTTGACAGGTGATTTTGTAGGTGCCGCGGGTGCTAAATCCAAGTTTGCCTAAAAATCGGGGTGTAGGGTTTTTTTAGGTCGATGAAAGGGAATGGGGGTGGTTTAATGCCAAACTACAACCCCCACGAGGTCGGCGCCGGGAGACAAAATGTTCAGAAAAATCGGGGTTTTATTTTTATCCACAGCGCCGAAGTCGTGGGAGTTCATTTTGGGGGTGAAAAAGTGGGGTGAAATTTTGAAAAATCAGTTTTCATTCGATAACTCTTCAGGAAAAATTCATACAATCTTGGTTCAAATGGGAACGTTGTAGCCCTTGAAAAAAACCGTCGATCGAGTATTTGATCATCCCTCTCCAATTATATCTTCACCTCCAAAAGAATTGGTGAAGAATAAACAAAAAAAAATGTTTATTGAATAACTCAAAACAATCGATTTTTCGGGTATGGTTTAAATGTACGAAATGTAGAGAATAATATTCTCTATATTTTCGTATCTATGGACCACACTTGAATTTTGCTTTTTCGAACCGCTCTCAGGGGTTGATAATTCAAAATGAAATTCTGGGAAAACTATTGACCGGAAATAAAGAGATACGAGTTTGGCGCTGTAGACAAAAATGTAGCTGAGGGTTCAAGCTACAAATTCTTCCACGGCGGCGAATTCGTGCGGCTAATAGTTTTCCCAGAATTTCATTTTGCATGTTGAACCCCCGAGAGGGGGTGGAAAATCAAAGTTCAAGGGTGGTCCATAAGAACAAAAATATAGAGAAAATTATTCTCTACATTTCGTACATTTAAACCATATCCGAAAAATCGATTGTTCTTGAGTTATTCAATAAATAATTTTTTTATTTGTATTTTAACATTTTTTTGGGAGTGAAGATATTATCGGAAAGTAATGATCAAATGCTTGATCTTTTAAAGGGATACAACGTTCCCATTTGAACAAAAAGTGTATGATTTTTTTCTAAAGAGTTATTGAATTAAAACTGATTTTTCAAAATTTCACCCCACTTGTTCACCCCCAAAATGAAATTGCACGACTTCGGCGCTGTGGAAAAATAAAGCTCGGATTTTCTGCACATTTTATCTCACGGCGCCGACCTTGTTGGGGTTGTAGTTTGGCATTAATCCACTCCCATCTCCTTTCATCCCCTAAAAAAATCCTACATTCCGATTTTTAGGTAAACTTGGATTTGGCACCCGTGGCACGTACAAAAACACGTGTCAAAAAACTAGCCTTCTTTTAATTTTCTCCGATTCCGGGGTTTTTCAGCGACATCACGACTGTACTATTAAGGCAAGTACTCACTTTGTTTTTCTCGATTCTCGCTACTGAAAAATCAAATGAACGTGAATTTCGATTCAGAATGCACGACTTATGTGTTAAGAGACGCGGCAGCGTCTTAAGGCCAAGTAATAAAAACGATTACCCCACTGATTTCGACCTCACCGACGAACACGCCGCGTACTCTTTATATACTGACAATAAGATGAGATTTTATATGCCATTTTTGAAAATTTTGGATTTGGTCCACAATCGTAGATTAGTTGAATTGAATGAAGTCAATCTGTCATGTCATAAACATGTTTAATCCTCGTCTCGCACAACTCGACAACTGACTGCTATCTTGCCTGCTATATATTTTTGTAAATTGCAGCTTCCATTTGTACAGGGTCCTTTCCCTTATTACATTCCCCACCTTGCGGCCGCAGCCGACTTTCCCCTCGGTGTCGCATTTACCATGACATTTATGCCATGGGTATCGGGAAACTGCGGAAAACCTATACCAATACAGCCGGTACCAGGTTCGCTTCCCAGTTTCGGAGCTAATCGCGTTTCGTCGAGAAATAAATCACAGGCCACAGTCATACACACACGTGTATGATCCGCATCAAAAGACGCGGCAGCGTCTTGACGCCAAGTAATAAAACAAAATTCGACGCCACTGATCGACGCCACCGATCTCGACGCCACTGACCGTCTGACGAACACGCCGCGACTCTTTATACAGTAAGATAAAGGGCTTTTAGCAGACGACTTTTAACTTTCAATCGACATTACGCGAAAACGCAGCGACAAATCGAAAATCTAATGACATTTTACCAAAATAATATGTTTTTTTCCTATTGATTTTGCTTGGGTCATTTTTCGATCCGTGTACTCAATCCCCTTGATCTCATAATATTCACCGCATTTCCGAACGAATTCACGACTAGAAATTTTTCCACTCTTGGTTAGTTTTCCGAATCAAATTAAGTCTTTCAGCCATGTCATAAACATGAAACACACGCCCTTATGAGAGTTGATTAACATTTGCCTGTCAACATCCGCAGTAGACGCATTTAAGACGCTCTGCGCAGCCACGAGAGCCCCACATCCGGGCGAATGCAGCGCCTCCGAGTAGCATCGCCTGCTACTAGCTTTTTCGTTTTAATGTGTACCATGATCTGACAGCTTAACCCGTAGTAGAGTTAGGCTGTGCAAAAAATATAAATTTTATTTTATCTTAAGAAAAGTTAGAAGTGTAAAGAAGTTAAAAATAAAGAAATGGCCCTTTTCAAGGCCGCATTAATTTGACGAAGACTGTAACCTCGAAAAAAAAACAAACGGCTGTTTTCAGAGCCAAAAATAAATTTGACGAAGGTTCTTGACATCGCGGATTCAGACCACAGAAAATTCTCTGACTTTATGGACACGGTAATAATCGATTTACGAGACAACGCAAAAAATAAAGGTCAAACACATGAAATCTCCTAGCATCGGATACAGGTAAGAAAAAATAATCACATACCTTTTGTATCCAAATATTGTGCATTTCTCATAGAACAACGTGAACAAGCTTAGCATCAGTTTTTCTATAAATGCTCAAAACTGCTTAAAAGAATTATGTATAGTGTCGTGAAGATTAATGAATTGCCTTGCGTCAGTACTTTTAACTGCGTGTACAATGACTGCGAAAGCTCGACTTTGCAGTGTGCTCCCTGCGCTTTGCAAGAGACGAAAGCTCTTTTGGGATACTTTTGTGTCGCAAATCCATTTCTACCCTACGTCAACCAAAAATACTTTGTTCGGATATAACAATTTGGAAAACCTCACCTCTCACTGTACTCATGATATTGTCCATGCGAAGAACTACAAGTGATAGAAACAATGTTTTGTTAGACTTTCTCCACAGTACTGTTCATGTAAAAAACTCTGACTAACATTTCATAACTTGAATCATCAGAAGTGTCACGTCCTGAAGAGACGTGGACATATATTTTTTTACGTTTCCCTCTTTGTAGCCTAGGCCTAGTGCAATAGCTCGGGATGAGGGTAAAAAGGGGTAGTGCTTGGGTAAAAATGGGATGACGCGATTATCCAATTGAGGAATAATTGGACACGCAAATTCTATCGACTCGGGGTTTATTGGAATTAACCAATTTGGTTAAGTCGATTAAATTAATAATACAGAAAATATACATGAAGTATATCGTTTACATTTGTCGATGTGCCGTGAGTACAATGGTTGGAGACACGGAGGGTCGAATTGGGCCTTTGCAGGTAGGCCAGACCGCTCGGTTGTGTATGCTCGGTTACGGGTTTAGCGGAGGTGGTGTTCTTCACGTAGACACAATCTTTTAATGCATGAGTATTTATCGCGAGCCGAGTCTTGGAATTAATTGGAAGTTTACGCAATTCTATGTATCGATGCTAGTGTGGACGCTCAATATGAACAATTGGAAGTTTTATAAGTCGCGCCTTACAAAATATAGACAGAACTTGTAACAATTATAGCGGAGATATACTAATTTTTAAAGTTAACGTCTAAACTTGTCGGATACTGTCAGTAGACAGCTTTTTATTTCGAACTAGATCTGATGGAAGATGTTGGAGACTTTTTTCGAACGCGATGGAAACTGATGGGAGACTGACTTCAACGAGTGGTGATGGAACACAGTAAGTCATACTGTAGGATAATTCATCGCCAAGTGGAAAATAGGAAAGGTTTCGTTAATGGGGGAAGGAGTGCATTTTCGTGATGCATTTTCCTTCTATATTGGTGGAAAAGGCATCAAATATGTCTCTTCGAATGATTGGTCAAAAATAGAGAGTGGGAGCAGGACGTAGTCAGCGAGTCATATTCGGCGCACTATTTCCAGGAATTAGAGCAGCGTTTCCTTTATTTGGAGCGCGGAAAAATATCGGGAGGAAAAAGGGGCCTTGTCGGCGGCGAGAACGCACCGCTCAAGATAGGGCTTGTTGACCAAGGCTTGCGAGTGCACGTGGTGTTTTATGACAGGGTTTTCTAGGTTCGAGGATTTCATTCTGTCGAGTGTGTATTTGTTCTTCATATGGTTAAGACTACTGTGCTCTCGCGTGGGAAAGTACGTGAGACGCTTACTTATTATCAATAGCCTACATTTCCGCCGTGGTAGGTCTAATCCTAATGAAAAATATAAATTTTCGTCGAAAAATGAGAATGCCGCTATCGCGCGTGTGCGGTCGCTCACGATTTCCATGGGAAATCGCGACGGCCCTGCGTCTTCGCCGGGGCTCAAAAAATAAGAGAAAGCGAGAGAAAGAAAAACATTTTGCGCATTTGGTCACGACGTGACAGAAGATTTCTCTGATTATCAAACTTGTCATTTTGTTTAGCGGCGAGAGATATGTTATGATGATTCACTGAGTCCCTTAAAGAAAGTTTGAAATGTTTCTCAGAGGTTTTTACTATTCCCTAGTTAATCAAATTAACCAGATTGATTAATTCCAACAAATTCCGAGTCGAGAGAAAACGAGTCTACGAATCATTCCTTAAATCAGATTATCGTGTAATTATATTCGCTTCCCAAGCGAGCTATTGCGCTAAGCGTAGGCTACAAAGAGGGAAACACAATTTTTATGTTCTCATCCCTTCCGGATGTAAGAATTCGAAATGTTGCCTTTAAATCGTCCTAACTTTTTTGTTTGTGGTTGTAATCGGACGAACTAACTTTGGTTGTATTCTGCAATATATGTTTATTTTAAATAAATCATTATTTGATACAGTTAGTTTTAAGAAAATAACTCATGAGCTTCCGAAGTCTTAAAAATGCGTAATTGTATGAAAAACGTCTACTTCGAAATTCATTATAAAAAAAAGTAAAAGGTATTTTGAACTTAGTTTTGTTTTAAAAAGTTCTCTAGTTTATACCCAACGGCATGCTATATGTCATAGAAAACATTCACTAAGTATGTGGTCAATATAAAGAGTATAAGTTTATTTTATAATGATTTCAGAAGTAGACATTTTTCATACATTTACCCATTTTTAAGAATTTGGAAGCTCAAGAGTCATTTTCTTAAAACTAATTGTATCAAATCATGATTTATTGGTGATAAACATACATTGCAGAATACAACAAAAGTTATTTCGTGCTATTACAACCCCAAACTGAAAAGTTATGACGATTCAGAGACGAAATATCGGGTAAATAAAAATTAAAAAATTTCATCATATCTTAATTACCGTGACGCTTAGGACATCGGGTCTACAGGTGAAAAACCTAGCAAATGACCCCCCTCAATCCCCCAAAATAATTAGTCGGTTCATGCGCCAAATACCCTGTATGGTAGGGTGATTCCCCTATACAGCATTTGCAGTAAGGCGAAAAACTACAAATAATTAAAAAAACTTGAATCCCATACAACAGTTATGTTTTTATTCCTTTTTAAAGTTGCCTACTCCTCACTTTAAAAAATTGAAATTGGTTGACTGTTGCACAAAACATTGCTAGGTTATTTGATAGCGGAAAATGTCCTACAACCCTTTCGAGGGATCGTGACCAATAAAATGATCGGTTGTTTCACCGTTTAGAAAATTCTATAAGTAACCTCGAAACATTTTTGTTTTCATTTAATTCAATGGTTCATATTTCCAACAATGGTTTTATTTAGATTATTATTTTTTTAATTCAAACGTACAAAACAAGTGAAATAACTTTTTATTACAGTGCCAAGGAAGTTCACTAGAAACGCACACAAAATTGTCAAACCCTAGAAATACTATTCAAGTAAAGCAATTACTATTATAATAAAAAGTTCGAATCACGATTATAGAAAAGTACAACGTATGTATCACACAAGTACTGTATGTATGAACCCCTGGAAATGCTGTGCAACGACTTAGCGTGCATCGTTAAGAAAAAAAAGCTCGGGAAGATACACGATTTTCTTACAAGTGACATTGTACAGTGGTTTTCGTTATTGTAACTCATTAATCGGAAAACACGTGTTTTTAGGTTATGGCCGCCGCATTCACCGATGAGTTTCGCTACCACTTATGGGATAGAGCAACAGCAGTTTACTACAATCAATGCTAGATTTAAATTCGTATTTTTTCTTTAAAAGTACAATCATAGTTACATTTTCGGGTATCTTTTATAATTCTTCAATAAAAAAATTCTATAATACATTTGATGATGGAAAATACGTTATTTTATCGTAGTTTCAATACCCGAACAGCTACAAATACGCGAAAAAATGTTTGCTTAATGTTGAATAGAAAAAGAATGGCATTTTTTTTGGAAAAACTACTTTTTTCCGAAGGCATGCTTAATTTAAACAATTTTGTTCAAAATTGAAAAATGCCATGGCTATAAAAACTATTAGCACTTAAAGTAGAATCAATAAAGAGTATGACAGAATATTCTTCAGATTTTGTTCTCTCTAAACACGTGAGATATGGGCTGCAGGACAAAAATGACCCATATGATCCAGGCTGCCAGCAAAAACCATATGATTCGTACACGGTTAAATTTTTATCATTTTTATAAAATTGAAAATTCTTTTTCTTTTACTGTGTTGAACAAACAAAAGAACATTTACACAAGCGAAATTATAAAAGGAATTCTTATCAAATAAATTAATAATCCAAGTATTTAGAGCATACCTCAAACAAGTAAAGAAAAACGCCACGCAATAAAAAATCCGGTCGAAAAAAATTAGCGGTTGCTTCACTATCTAGAAAATTATAATTAACCTCGAAATATTTTCGTTTTATCTTAAACAATGGTTTTATATAGATTATTACTTTTTCAATTCATACGTACAAAAGGAGTGAAATAACTTTTTATGAAAAAGCCAAGCAAGTTTACTAGAAACGCACACAAAATTGTCAAACCCTCGAAACATTATTTTTATCAATATTTTGTTTTTAAAAACCATATTACTATTATATTAAAAAGTTCGAATCACGATTATATCAAAGTACAACGTATGTATCACTCAAGTACTGTATGTATGTATCACTGGAAATGCTGTGTAGCGACTTGGCGTGCACAATACATGGTTAAGAAAAAAAACTCGGGGTGATACACGATTTTTTTACAGAACCGTTGCTATCGCTTGCATAAGTAATCTTTGCAACAATTTATCTACTTATGGTTAGATTATTTTAAATGGTAAAATCGTATCAGTTACCGTATCAGGTGTATCAGGATTATTAGGAATGGGATGTTCGACTGTACTTGGACCGACGATCGGAAACGGAGCGATAGGTGTCGAGAGTAATATGGATATTCCTTTTCCACCAGCAACTGGGGCGCACTGTAATTAAATCTTCAGCCCGCCAAAACTATGTCCATTACACCAACATGTATACGCCGCAATTGATTTCATTAGATGTATGGTGGTTCGGCAATACTGTAGAAAGTAAATACTTCCACGTAACTTGTAGAATTATGCCAATAAAGTGAGATTTCAAGAGTCGTGTGGTCTAGGGATACATCGTCAATATGATTTATACTTAGCGGAATCAGAAACTCGGTTTGCACTTACATCATAAATTACGTCAATTCATTCCTTTCTTAACCTGATAGTCAAGTTCTTGAAAAAACGTCATCCTTCGCAGGGCTTTGTTTTCTTAACCATGCACGCCAAGTCGTTGCACAGCTTTTCAAGTGATACATACATACATTACTTTTGTGATGCATACGTTGTACTTTTATGTAATCATGATTCAAACTTTTTATTGTAATATTAATATTGTTTATAAAAATAAAATATTAAGAAAAGTAGTATTTATATGGTTTGACTAGGGTTTTGTGTACGTTTCTAGTAAACTTGCTTGGCTTTTTCATAAAAAGTGATAACACTTCTTTTGTACATTTGAATTGAAAAAGTAATAGTCTAAATAAAACAATTGTTTAAAATAAAAACCAAAACATTTCGAAGTTAATGAGAATTTTCTATATAGTGAAGCAGTCGATAATTTTTTCGAGAGAATTTTTTATTATTTGGCGTTTTTCTTTACTCATTTAAGGGACAACACCACTGTGACGGCTTCAAAAAATCGATTTTTTGAAAACCATCTAGAAAAATCTAAAATACATTTAAGATTAAGATGCCGTTAGACCCAGGTCGAAAAAATAATTATTTTCGGAGATATTGAATATTTTGTGGAACGGTGCAGCGCTCCGTGACGCTCGGGGTCCCGCGCAGCTGCGCGCCTCAGGGTCGGCTGGTATACCGGGCCTTTCCCAGGTCCTGCGGGTCTTTCCCAGGTATTCTTTTGTCTCCCTTCACAAAAACCAGCTATTGTTATAAATATAGTTTCGAAAAAAAGCCATAGGTGGCGATAATTGAAAAATTTTCAAGGCAGGTATAGGGAGAGCGTCATAGCGTCAGTTTGCGAATAGAAGCGACGCTACTCGTGTCTAAACGCTCCGAATTGTTTCGTTTATAAATATCGAACGCTCAGAATTATTCTTTGCACATCGAAATGGATAATCCGAAAGTGTACGCGGGGAAAAAGGGAACAAAACGGAGCTATGTGACGAGGAGTCGAACGAAAATTTCGAATCGAAAACCTCCGAACCGTTATAGCTCCGAAAATAGTTCTGCAGAGTATGTGAGCACGTCGGCGAAAAAGTTAAAATCGTCGGACGATTTAGAGGTCGGTGTTACTAACGATTTCGGTTATCGTATAGTACACCTCGTCAATGCATTGAACATTATATCGACGTTAGTGAAGTGCAAAGTGTGTGATCGCGATATAAAGTTTACTGAAAAAAGATTGCGCGGACTCGGATTCAAAATCGAGGTCGATTGCGGCCATTGTGAAAAAGTGCAAATCAATTCGTGTCCTATGATTGACAGTGCATACGAAATACATCGTCGGATCGTATTCAGTATGCGTCTTCTTGGCGTCGGTTTGAATGGCCTGATGAAGTTTTGTGCATTTATGGACCTACCGCGCCCCATATTTCAGTCTTTCTACGATCGAATCTTAAATTCGATTTCGATTGCCACTAAAGCTGTGAGCACAGTGAGCAAACAAAAGGCTGCACTTGAGGAGGAGACAATTTCGTTGGAAAATGGGGTGGAGGACGGAATTATCGTTTCAGGCGACGGATCGTGGCGTAAGCGCGGTTTCAGCTCGCTTTTCGGCATAACATCGCTAATCGGCTGGTACACTAAAAAAGTGATCGACGTTATGGTGAAATCGAAATATTGCAAAGCTTGCGAGCATTGGGAAAAAAAAGAAAGCACCGTGGAGTACTGGGAATGGAAAAGTACCCACGACAATGAGTGTCAGGCGAACCATAGCGGCTCCTTCGGAAAAATGGAAGTCGACTCAGCTGTCGAAATGTTTCAACGGTCTGAAGAGCTCTATGGCATAAAATTTAAATATTATATTGGTGACGGCGATTCTAAAACGTTTCTGGGCGTATCGAATAGCGATCCATACGACGGTTTCGAGATAAAAAAAAGAGTGCATCGATCATGTCCAAAAACGTATAGGGACGCGCCTCCGTGAAATCGTGAAAAAACAAAAAGGACTGTCTGGCAGAGGAAAGCTCACCGGAAAATTGATTGACGAGTTGAGCACATGTTACGGCTTGGCTATTCGGAGGAACAGCGATGATGTTGAAAAAATGAGGAAGGCAATTTGGGCAACTATCAAACATAAAATATCCACAGATAGTGAGCCACAACATGACGATTTCCCAGAGGGAGCCGAGTCGTGGTGTTCGTGGCAGCGAGCGGTCGCAAGCGGTAATATTTCTGAATATCGCCATAAGCCGCCTCTTCCTGAGAAAGTATTGGAGGCAATTACGCCAGTCTTCGAAAATTTGAGCAGAGACGATTTGCTGCAGCGTTGTTTACGCGGCTTCACGCAAAACAACAACGAAAGCTACAACAAATCAGTTTGGGCAATAGCCACCAAGTGTCAGTCCGGGAGCAAAAAAATAGTCGATTTTGCAGCTGATATCGCGGTATTATTATTCAATGATGGCCTGAGAAGCCTCATGAAAGTTTTGGAGACGTTGGGGATAACTATCGGTCCAAATTGTTTCAATTTTTGCGTTGAAACCGAGGCAGCGCGAATCGAGCTGGCGGAGCGCTCGCTCACAGACGCTGCAAAAGAGGCAAGAAGAGCCTCTACAAGTTCGAGAAAAGATGCTAGGGATAATGATTTGTTTCTTGAAGGCCAGGTATATGGTGCTGGCATCGCTGATTAAAGGTAAAACATTTTTTTCCAATTTAACTCATAAATTAACAAACCTAAAACTTTGAACGCGTTTTTCTCAAAACCACTTTTTTGAGTGCGGCACGCAGCAGAACTCGAGCAATTTTTATCCGATCGACTTCAAATTTGGACTGCATCAATAAAACTAGATTATCTAAAGAAGTACATAGGATTTTTTCGATATCTCAATAATAAAAAAAGTTATAGCCTATTTTCGACGAGAAATTTTACTCGAAAATCGTCCTTTAATTTCAAAAGCGTGCCTATTTTTAAAAAATCAATATTTTTTCAAATCCCCGTGTACTTCTCTTCAAAATATCATATTATTAACGAAAACACTCGGTATTTTTTTTCAGATCGACTTTGAAGAGAGTTCTGCTGCGTGCCGCGAACCACTGCAGAGGCAACAGTACCTGACGCGGGAGCTTCCCCAGCGTCACCATGGGGCGTGAAAAATTTGAATTTTTTTTTATGTATCTTCAATAAACAACGAACAAAACAAAAAAAATTCGAATATCTCTTCTTTTTCCCACAAAAAAAAATTCTTGCAAAATGGCAAAAAACAGGGGTCACAGTGGTGTTCTGCTTTAAGGTATACTCTGAATACTTGAATTATTAATTTATTTGATAAAAAATTATTTGACAATTTTGCTTGTATAGATGTATTTTTATTTGTTCAACACAGTAAACGAAAAAGAATTTTCAAGTTTATAAAAATGATAAAAATTTAACCGTGCACGGATCATATGGTTTTTGCTGGCACCCTGGATCATAAGGGTAATTTTTGTCCTGCAGCTCAGATCTCACGTGTTTAAAGAAAAAATATCTGAAAAAAATCCTGGCATACTCTTTATCGACTCTATTTTAAGTGCTGATAGTTTTTACAGCCATTGCATTTTTTAACTGAAAAAAATGTTTAAATATAACGGGTGCGATGGTCTAGTGGTTAGCGTGCTCGCCACTAAACCAGCGGACCGGGAGGTCCCGGGTTCGAATCCCAGTCGCGTACATTTCGTCGTGAAATGTTTTTCTTCGGCATTTCGCGACGAAATAAGACTAGTTCCACGACTGGGGAGCGAACTTGATGACCGGCGGTATTGGTATGGGTTTTCCGCAGTTTCCCTATACCCATGACAGAAATGTCATGATGAATATAATACAGAGGGGGAAGTTGCTCCGGCCGCAAGCAGGGGCGAACGGGAGAAAGGTGAAGAAAAAGGGAGTAAACAGTAGAGGAAAGAAAACGTCACAATGGGGGAAGAAATAGGTACCAAACGCGAACAGCGTGTACCGTAGGAAAGAACAAATTAAAAAAAAAATAAAAAATAAATGTTTAAATATCGCATACCGTCGGAAAAAGCAGTTTTACGAAAAAAAAATCGCTATTCTATATCTATTCAACATTAAGCAAACAATTTTGGGCGTGTTTGTAGCTGAAACTAGACTTTTTTAGATTATAACAATGTCCCACGTCCGCCCATTTGAAAAAGTATATTTTTTTAGCATCTGAAAGTAGGGTATTTTTTGGCTATTAAAACTGATATCAAATAACGTATTTTACGTTATAAAATGTAGTATCAAATTTTATGATTGAAGAATGATAAAAAATACGCAGAAAAGTAACTAAGATTGTACTTCAAAAGAAAAATTACAAATGTTAATCAGAGCATTGATTCTAGTAAACTGTTGTTGCTTTATCCCGTAAGTGGTAGCGAGGCTCAGCGGTGGATGAGGCGGCCATAACCTAAAAACACGTGTTCTTCGATTAATGAGTTACAATATCGAAAACCACCGAACAATTTCAACACACATTGATAAGAAACGCTAAAAATGCCAACAACACAACTTTACTTACGTTGAAAAAATATTGACACCTCGGTTCATATAGGTTATTTTCGACACACACGAGATTTCACCTCATTGTTGTCCGGACAGGAACTGCTGGATTGAGGCGCTACTTGAGCACCGAGTACCCCAGACACCTAAGTTTTTTAGGGTGGAGAGTGAAGCCCCGTCCTTCAAGGATCCATGAGATATTTATAAGGGAAAAAACGCCGGGACAAAAAATGACCCATATGATCCGCGCAGGGTTAAACACGATATATGTTGCGTATGCTATTACCCCGGCCTACGAGTTCAAATATCTTGAAATACTTATCCCTGTTGAATGCGAATTTGAAACTATAGATGTACAGTTTCTTCAGACATATTTGAAATTCACTTCCCTTTGGACTGAAGTAAAAGGGAATGAGGATTTTTCCTTATTTCTAAGACTGATATTTATAAAACTGATAAAATCGCTTTGAAAAACTTTCAAAAGGTAAAAAAACCAACTAAGAATGAAAGCCCCTCTAAAACGTTATCGCTTGTTTTACCTTATAACAAAATTCTGAATTGAATTTTGGTTGAATTTTCTGAATTCAACTCTGAATTCAAATTTTCTGAATTCAATTCTGAATTCAAAATTGGTTGAATTTTCATTCAACCAATGGCTTTACTAAATTTTCTCAATTAATCAAATGGACAAAAAAAATGAAATAACTTTTTTGCAATGCCTGCCCCGTAAGTGCGATTTTCGATTCGTGTTTAGCGTGCGGAAAGTGGTTTATTTCTCAACGATGCTTACTTTCCCGCACTAGTGCGAAAAAAAATTATTTATAGCTCACTTTATCGCATTGATTTACGAATAAGCGGTTGTTTTCACGGTTGATGGTTTTTTGTTCTACGATTTTTGATTCGTTAAACAAACTTGAATGTAACGAAATTCATGTGATATGAAACGTCAACTTATCACAGTCGTATTTCAATATAATTGTTATTGGCTTTGTTGAATCTCAAATCCCACTTTCGAGACAGTCATTGCAAAAAATAATGTATGGGACATGTGGAGAAAAAACGAATTACATCGCGCGTGAAGTTGCCGAATTCGCTTCGACTTATAGTGCATTTCTTACTGGTATTCATGTGGTTACAGCACTCGCTTTCGGCTCGTGCTGCAAATCTCACTCGTACCCGTGTGAAATGCACCAAAAGCCTTCGGCTCATGCGGCAACTTCACGCGCGATGGAATTCATTGTTCCCCGCACTTGTAGCATAAATTACTATTTTCTAACTAGCCAAGCCAGTTTACTAGAAATTTTGGCCACAAAGTTAAACCTTAGGAATAACATTTCTCCAAATATTTTATTTTCTTTTAAAAAAATCTACAGATAATTCACAAAGTGCAACTATTTCATGGCATTGAAAATGTAATCAGACTTTTTGGGTAATAAAAAACAGGTATATTTAAATAATATGAGTTGGACTTTATTATTTTTCAAAAAATATTGATACATGAGGTATATAATTGGGTTTGTTTGAGATTTTTGGTTTTGGTTTGGGATTGTTTGCGTTACTTTAGGTTTGTTTCTATAATATTTGTTATATCATTTTTGTAATGTATTTGTAATAAAGTTGTAAAATAATTTTTGAATTAATAACAAGATTAGAATTGAGTGGGGAGTAATGTTAGTTTCGTGTGACATTCAGCTAACTTAGACCCTAACCCACTCTACCTTAAGAGGGTATGGTACCCGAAGCAAAACTTCGACGCAGCCCCGGCTCGAGGCGGTAGGGCAGAGCCGGTTCAATATACCTACCTCTAGGTGTCACAGCGCGCTGTCTTCACGAACGGGTGTTCGTACCGAACGCACGCTGTGACGGGATCGCACGCCTTCTTGCGTCAAGGCATACATTGTTATGCTTTGACACAATGCGTGTGTGCGTGTGTGTATGTGTGCATTCGCTACGTCGCGTCGAGTGCACGCGGTCTAAGATTGTTTTCTTCTGGCATGCTGTCCCTTCGCAGCGAGTACACCCTTCGTGTGGGTATATACACGTATATACCCACGCGCTAACCCACGGTCGGTGTCGACAAAGAATTGCGTATTCTTTGTCAACGCCGACTTTGCATGAAATTCGAGATCATAGAGACTCTCAATTTCGCAGCTAGAGTTCTTGTTGGCGGCTTGCACTTCTCTGCAGTGGGATAATTGTGTAAAATTGATCATTTCGACAAATGACAATATTTAAAAAAATATTCATTGTCTGGTGTTCCGCGCTAAATCGAATGCCGCAGCAAAGACAATGCCGGCAACGCACTGCAAAAAACAGTGGTAAAATAAACCTAACACATTTTAATCAAAATGTTGAAACAATGAATTGTTTTAATACGCATCAATTTTTCTCGACCACGTTTGTGTTCGGCAGATGCGAGAGATGTCGCTTCTTTCAGCCAATATGGCTGGTGATAACACACTGTAAACCGCAGCGGGAAAAGTAATGCGAAAATGATTGTTTAAACAATAATTCTTTCATTTATTCTCGATCACGGGTGTGATCGGTAGAAACGGTACTTTTTATACCTCTCAGCAAATATGATTATTGCTTACGCGCTGCAAAACAACGGTAAAAATTACGCAAAAATACTTGATTAAACAATCATTTTTGCAATTATTCTTGATCACGATTGTGATCTGTAGGTGCTGTACTTTCTGTACTTCTTATCAAATATTATTGCTGCGTACGCACTGCAAAATCCAACCGTAAACATGATGCAAAAAAAAATTGATTGAACAATAATTTTTGCATTTATTCTCTATCGCGATTGCGATCGGTAGGTGCGGTATTTTCTATACCTCTACACAAATATGATTTCTGCTTACGCACTGCAAAATGCAACGGTAGACATTACGGGAAAATAAGCGTTCAAACAATTATTTTTGCATTTATTTTCAATCACGGGTGTGATCGGTAGATACGATACATTATATACCCCTCAGAAAATGTGATTGCTGCTAACACGATGCAAAAACCAATAGTAGTAATTGTTTAAGCTATCATTTTTTAATTTAT
This sequence comes from Ophion slaviceki, assembly GCA_944452715.1. NCBI lineage: Eukaryota > Metazoa > Arthropoda > Insecta > Hymenoptera > Ichneumonidae > Ophion > Ophion slaviceki. The sequence continues at coordinate 59,329,645 of OX101783.1, read as the reverse complement.
TTTCGCTCACGGGTGTGATCGGTAAATATGGTACTTTCTATGCCCCTCAGCAAATATAATTGCTGCTTACGTTCTGCAAAAACCAACCGTTAAAATGATGCAAAAATAATTGTTTAAATAAATATTTTTGCATTTATTCCCGACCACGGGTGTGATCGGTAGATACGGTACTTTCTATGCCTCTTAGCAAATATGATTGCTGCTTACGCGCCGCAAACACCAACGGTAAAAATTACGCAAAAATAATTGTGCAAACAATTTTTTTTTCAATTATTCTCGATCGCGCGTGTGATCGGCAGATCCGGTACATTCTATAATTCTCAGCTAACATGATTGCTTTCTATGTATTCCAAAGCCTCCATAAACGTTATCCATACTTGCAAAAAACAAAATCTAGCAAATACACGATTCCTTTTTTGAAAAAGGTGTACAGATAGGGGGTAATGTGTTTGATTAATGACGCAATTAGACTCTTATTCCCTGTTCCTTCCACTTGAATTTGAGTTTTGAGAGATATATGTACAATGATTTGTCGCCAAAAGTTATGAGCTATCAAATCCCAACACATGCTTTTGATATTGATAATCAATATACCATAAACCAAGAATAGTTCACGAATTGGGAGGGCCGTTCCAGAAAGCTAAAAGTATGCTCGTTGAGGTGAAAAATCAAATTTTTATAAAGAAATGTTTTCAAGTGAGATATTGATGTAAAAAAATAGGGTTTGATGCTTCAATTACCAGAGTTACGATGTATTTGCAGATACCTATAACGACCATGATGTTTAGGCATATTTTCCAGTTCATAGTGTCCTCAAATAGTATGATAAGCGTTGAATAGAACCTATTTTTCCGCGGTCTGAATAATCAATTTTTAGATTTTTGTATTAAGGAGGTACACCAGCTTCAGCAAAATGGTGATAGATCAATAAAATTTGGTGAATATATTCTTTAGTATTATTCATGTAGATACAAATTTTTTCAGATTTTTTGGTTGTGCCGTTTTCTTACAAATAATTCACAAGCGTTTATTCTTATACCCGGAATATATACCTATATCTATAAAAACGCTATGCTTATACACGTGAACTTCAATGTTCAATTACTCGATAACGGCACAATGAAAAAATCTGAAAAAAATTGTATTGACATATATAATACTAAAGAATATATTCACCAAATTTTATTGATCTATCACCATTTTGAAATTTTACCATGGTTTAACATGGCAACATTGTGTGAAGCTGGTGTACCTCCTTAAGAGTACAAATAAGTCGACGCCGTTTTTTTTAAATAAAAAATTGGGCATTTATTGTGATAGAACGATATTTTATGTTTTATTCAAAGTATTGTCTATCGCTAACCACTACTTTTTTCCATTTTTTTGGCAGCATAATGGATACCGCGTCGGAAGAACGCTTAAATTTTTTAGGCTATCCACAAATCGACTCAATTTTTTGGTATCTTCATATGATGTGAAATGCTGCTTAGACAGGCCGTGCGTCATCGATCGAAATTAATGATAGTCAGAGGGAGCAATGTCTGGTGAATACGGCGGGTGGGGAAAAACTTCCCGATTGAGTGTTTTCAAGTAGGTTTTCACCAGCGCCGCAACATGTGGACGAGTTTTATCATGCAGGAGAATAATTTTGTCGTGTCTAGCGTAGTAGTGGACGCGTTTTTCCACGAGTGGTTGGCTCAATCTCATCAATTGTATTCGGCAGAGAGCCCCAGTAATGGTTTCGTTCGGTTTGAGCAACTCATAATACACCAAACAAAACTGATCGGACCAAATACACAACATGAGGTTTTCCATGAATATTCGGCTCGGCTGTCTATGTTGAAGCATGGCCAGGTGGTCCCCGTGATTTCCTCTCCTTTGCGTTATCGTAGTGGATCCATTTTTCATCACCAGTGACTATACGATACAAAAAACCCTTTCGCTTATGCCTGGGAAGCAGCATTTTACATGTGCAAAATCAGCGTTCAACGTTTCTCGGCTTCAGTTCATATGGAACCCAATTTCCTTGCTTTTGAATCATTCCCAACAATTTTAAACGATGTGAAATTACTTGTTGAGTAATGTAAGTGAAAGTTCTTCTTGCCTTGGCACGAAACTCCTTCCAATGATGCCTCCAATTCCGCATCTTCGTACACTTTCGGCCTTCCGCTGCGTTCTTTGTCTTCAACGTCAAACCCACTGTTCTTAAACTTTTGAAACTACTCACGATAACTTCTTTCACTTAAAGCAGCATCACCATATGCTTTTACAAGAAATCGATGCGCCTCAGCTGCAGATTTCTTCAAATAAACGAAGTAAATCAGATTTCCCGTAAATGACGCTTATTCGGCTCAAAACTCGACATTTTCGCACGAAAAAATTATGTGATGCTGATACAATGTGATGCTGATGATCGCTAATATTTCAAGGTTATGGTCTTGCCAGTTGTCCAACCTTACGATATGACATTTTACATCTGACAATTTCAACCATAACCTCCTGGTGTGGCCATCTTATGTCACACGACGGAGACTTATTTGTACTCCCAATATATATATATATATATTGTAAAGTGATTTTCTGAACTCACAGTAACAAAGAACTCCCCGAACAGCTAACGATCAGTTTTGTTCCCGTATGGTCTGGCCTCTCCGACTCGCCTCGGTTACAGATTAGGGTTACACGCTACTGACATTGAGATTTCGATTTTGTTGGGTTTCGTTGGGGTTTCGGGCATTCTTATCCGTCGAGGGGAGTATGGCTCAACGTATCGAACTGCCCGACGGAGAGGAGTGCACAACGGAGGTCCCCGAGAATCGGCGGGGGTCGAGGCGCAATCCGGCGCCCCACGGATAAGGTGCATGCATGCTGGAGAATGGGCGGAGGTTAGGGTTACGGGCGAAGGGTCGTTGAACCACTCCGTGCCGATTTTGAGTTGAGTCAGAAGCCCTGTTTTCGATGTGCACCAGGGGTTACGATCTTGGGTGATCTCCATAAGCAACCGCGGAAATATTTTCGAATGAGTTACCGATAACATATAGAGGCGATTTGCGTCAGAGGGTAGGAGTTATCGGTCAAGGGAGTTGACCTTTCCATTTCGATTTTGCGAAAAGGTCTCGAAGCAACAGTCTGCTTCGAGTCGCCATTCCAGCAACTCGGCTTTGGTCCCGTGCTCCCGTGTTGACAGTTTTTCTGTCGACACCCTCGGTTTCGTTCCCGATCGCACTACATAAGCGCGCATTATCGAATGCGTTTTGGTACGTTTTTCGTGAAGTGCGTGTTAACGTGATTAAGGAATTCTCGTACGAGATTCCGCCACCGAGCCTGAGGATTAATAGTGCATTTTCGGTGAGTTCTCGCATTCCCGATCTTATGATTTCGCTCCCGTCGTGTTCTCGGAATAAAATAATAAACGAATTGTTTGTGCTCTCGCTGATATCGTTATGATTTTCTCTATCTGACAAAATCAGATCCCGACCCGTTCTACAAAACTTTGCAGCCTGGGCGGCCGTGCACTGCCGTCACCGTCCGCTCGCGCTGGTATATACAGGTGTGGTTTTCCAGTTCCGAGACCGCCAAAAACCGAATAGTTCCATTTTTCAGCCGCGTTTTTGCTTATTTTGTTTTTTCGATTTCTTGTTTGTGTCGTTTGGTGGGGATGGCCGTAGTTCCACCCATCTTCCTGGTCATGCCGGTCGCTAACGCGGTGAAACGAATTAGCTTTCGCCCAACGGTGCATGCGAGTGCATTCGCGAAAGTGGACGGCCGAAGGTGACGCAAATATTTTCCTGAGGATCCAGATATCGGAAGGAAAATAATCGTCACAATATATATACAACAGAATTTATTAGTGGCTCGAAAAAAAGCATTTTTGGAGGGAAATGGTAAATGCTGTTGAAAAAATAATAAATTACTCGTATATAGTCCCCTGAATAAATGACAGTAATAGTTATAACGACAACAGAGATCCACCAAAACTGTTTTTTCCGAATTATTAATATACCTTGATAGCTCGAAAAGTGACATCCAGAAGGGAAATCTAGATGCCGAGTATCAATACCTATCCAAATCACCGCGATTTATATTCTAAGACTTTTGTCACCTTTCGTGAAAATAGCATTTCTCTCTATTTTTTCGAGTTTACCTGCAGCATAGGTTTTTATTTATTTTTCACTTTTGTCTATGTTACTTTCTTATAAGTCTTCAAAAACATTTCGAAGGCACTAGTATAATCATTTTTTCTTATCATCTAAACTTTAGTGACTGAAAAATCGCGTAAAAAGTACATAAACGAAAGAGAGAACTTCAAAAAATCTCTTTTTTCGAACATTGACAAAATCGTCGCATATGCATGGGGGTGATTTGCATAGGCATCGACATTTTCCTTCTGGACGTCACTTTTCTGGCCACTCCTCCCACCACCCACATACACACACACACACACACGCACACACGCGCGCGTGCGCACGCAGGCACGCCCGCATACACAGACATCTACATCTGCACACAATATATAAATTAAAAGATTTTTTGTTAAAAAAATACAAATGATTGGTACAGACATTCGAAATAAAAAAATCAGTTTTGTAGCACCCATATTGTTGTAACCATTATTACCCTGTCATTTATTCGATAGCTGTATAATGTTTGTATAAAACAATTGAGAGTAAATAACGTATTGAATCTGAATAATTATAAGAAGTGTTTTTATAATGCTTTTTTACTTCATCAAGCTTGCATTACCAATCTTCCCTGCCGAAGCCTTTCCCTGTTCACGGTATAATGAAGGCGGATGAAGATTCGAGCGGCCGAATGTATTAACGGATGGCGGGTTGTCGTAGTTTGCGATATGGAAATGCATAATGCAAGAAAATTTAGGGGCGTGTGAGAGTCGGCGATAATGATTGTTCGCATCGTTAATGTCGATCACGGGAGTCATGGCGTAACGATAACCGCCTGGCAACCGCGCAGTGGTTAGCTAATCGATCAGTGAATTAGTTAGTGATGGGTATCGGTGTATCCTCGTTCTCGCACCGTTTGTTTGCCATAATTGCCTATAATTACATATTGTGTGGCACCCCGAAGTGGCGAACCACCGATGCTTTATCTGCATAGACCCACGACCGGCTTGGTACAGGTATAGACGCATGGAGAAAATTACTAGGTGATCAATCGCGATGTCCGCGAGATATAGCAGGAAAGAGGTCGCCGCTAAGTGAGATAGGAAGGGCGAGAAGGAGGGATAGGGGGGTGACGAGCATTATAGGTTGGAAGCTCCCATATTAAGCGCGTTCGGAAAAAAAATTATTGTAGAACTGATAGGATGATTAATTTGATTGACAATATAAAAACAACGTAAAACAGGTCGATTTCGACATTTTTCATGACGAGAATATGTAGATGACGAGGTTAGGATTTTACATACGATTAATATTTACTCTTGCAAAGTTTTAGCTTTCCCAATGGGGAAATAATGATGAACCATGAAGTTATTATTAGTTAAACAAAGTGCCACCGTTGCTGCATGGCCAATCGATGAGGTAATCCTGGCGACTAGAATCATTTTAAATAAAACATTGAAAAATGTATTCTTAGTAACATGATGAAACTTTCGTATTACCGGTAAGTTTAACAATTTTTTAAAAACTACCTCAATGGAAAGTTGTCGGTAAGAACGTTAGATTTTCGGCCGAGAAATATCTTTAATAATTTGTCATTACCAAATGGATAAACGTATCGAAAAATCATCCGGTCATGTGATATAAAATGTTTTTAACTATGCTCTGTCCGAATTTAAAGTGAATTAGTAGTATAACAGGACTGATTCTAACCCAGGGATCTCAGGGGGGAGCGGGCGAGGGGCTCCAGCGCGGGGTCCCGAGGGCAGACGTCACGCGGCAGGGAGGGGGAAGGCGCTGCAGAGGGGACAGGCAGTAAAGAGGGGGTCTAGCACGAGTTAGCCGGGAGTGGTGGTGTGACGTCACACGGGGGGAGGGGGGATGGCTATGCCCACCGTGGGGGAGGGGTGGTGGGGTTGAATAGAACGAGAAAACAATCATAATCAATAAGTACTTATTCTTTGTTTTTCTCCTATAAATTGTATACAGAATGGTTGCAATAGAACATTTTCATCAATAATGGAACAATTTTAAATACAAATTATCAGAGTGTGGTACACATAATAACGTGTGTGGGTGTGTGTGTACGTGTGTGTGTGTGTGTGTGTGTGTGTTAAAGATGAAAAATAAAATAAAAATCGACATCGATGCAAGCGTTCTGAAACAAACAAAACATGCATTTTATTCTCATGAATCTATGTGACACATTGACATTATTTACAATGATACCAAAGTTGAAAGGGAATACTTACAATTAGATTGGTATACATTTATGCAGGTGGTACACATGTCGGGTGGAATTATTTGGTGCAGTGGATCTCGACAGGCGTTGAAGAAAATTCCCCTCATCCCAGCATAGCGTTCGCCGTAGTCACCATACACTCTTATTACTTCGCCAAACGCATCCCGTGCGTGGAGATAGCACGAAGTGCAATACTTCGCACGACCATTTGTCGTCAAGTAAACATAATTCACGCAATATTTGACGTTCTGGTGGAGAAGATAAATTTGAAGCATGTCCATTCTATTTTCCCGCACATCGTGGTTTCCAATATCACATCCACTTTCATACGCGGAATCTACCGATTCAATATTTCTTTCCAGATCGTCTACATCTATAACGTATATTTCGTTGTCGTCGTCATCGGTGATATCAATCACATCAACTACGCGGATTTGATCAGCCATTATTGCACTTTTCTTTTTTTCTACGACACTTTCGTATTAAAAACACGCCTCGGAGGTTGGAGACTGGAATGGGGAAAATTGCTGTCCCGATTCTTTCTAAGATTTCGATTTTTGGATCTCTATTGGGGTGCAGAATGGTGGGGATGGTATTGCTCGAATTTTTCCATACTTCAACGCTAGGATATGCAAACGATTTTTCTCCTCAGTCTGTAAGAAATAGCACGATGGGTAGAAAAAAATGGCCTTCTAAGATGTCGAAAAATTTGTTTCTCAATGTTTTTTTTCTTTCTTGACTGTTGGCAAGGGTGTTGATGCACTGTAAAAAAAAGAGACCCTACATCGTGGAGGCGAAGGCTGACCTGCTAGGACTCATCTCAAGTATTGAATTTTACGATCTCCACAAAACCACGTTTGAAAACAACGTGTGGAGACAATATGTGGAGACAATATGTGCAGACAATATGTGGAGACCCATAAAAGTGGTTTCTTATAGCGAACATCTCAGTATTTTGGGATTTCGGATTGTTATTCATGCACGACTTGAGCACAGACGTCCTATCGATTGGCATATATATAGTACGTCTCTCTCACTCACGCCTCTGACACCATGTTGAATATTCGGTCTGGATATCGAATGGCGTTTAATGTCAGTCAGCACCACGTCACGTCCTAAAAAACTCGTAAAATCCCTCACAGACCCTACATTGATCGCTCTATTTTTTTCTGCTCTATCCCCGACTTTATACGAATGGTGGTATAAAAAAGCCTGAGAAGGGAGGCTGTTAGACTTCTAATATAATGATAAAGAGGGAATATATTTTTTTCTTCAAATTGTGGAACGTTGTGATTGCTGCTGCTCGGAAGTTTTAATACTTTGAATGAAGCAGTCAACAAAACAACATCGTTTCTTACTTCAACAATTTTTTCAAACTTATAAATATGTTTCAAACTTATAAACGTGTTAGAACAAAGACTACGAGAACAAGCTGTACTCATAAATTCGGTGGGAGAGTACAATGTGTGGGAGCAACAATACAACGAATTAATTTAATCGTTGGAGAACTAAAGTCGAAATAAACGTCCGCGATTGACAATTGGTAATCGACAATCATTAATTGCTCAGATAGCGCGACTTGAAAGTTTGAAAAATTCGATCCGTCAACGTTTTGTTCATGAGGGGGCTGGATGTAGTGCGCGAGGAAATGTTTTGATTTGGCGGAACATTGAGACGACATTCGAAAGTCGCATACTGACTGGTTCAGTAATTAACCGCAACCATATTGAACCACGTCAATTTATCGAAGATGCCCGAGACAGAGTGCTTTTACAACATTTTAGTGTAAAGCTTAATACCGCGTTCAATGGTGAGTTTGTGGTAGGTGATAAGCACGCAAACAAAAGTGTCAATACAAAAAACTTTGAACTTTTTCAAACATCTGATTTAGATGCGTGGTATCAACAACGCGTTGTCGAACCCACTCTAGCATCCCTTGACGAATGTTAAGAACGCGATAGTGGCTGGGTGTTGTTAAAATTTTTTTATTTAACGATAAGTGTGAATAAATATAATCAAATGCGTGCCGGTTACCATCTTAAATTGCCACAGGAAGTAATGACGAAGCGTGCAGTAGTAAATATAAAGTCCAATGACAATGCGTGCTTTGTGTGGTCCGTGGTCGCGTGTCTATACCCTGCCGAACGTAAAAGTGATCGTGAATGTCCATATCCACATTTTTCGACGGTTTTAAATCTGCAGCGTATCCTTCAAACCAGCCTTCCCCGTGACTCTAGAAAAAAAATCGAACAACAACATAATTTATCAATCAATGTGTATACAATCAAGAAGAAGAAACCCCTTCCAATACGCATTAGTGAGCACAAAAGGGATAAGCATATAAATTTGCTGTACCTTCAAGATCCATCAGACACCAATGTTGGACATTTTGCGTGGATTAAAAATTTATCCAGGCTGCTGAGCTCGCATCTGAGCAAACTGGGCGATCGGAAATATATCTGCGATTGGTATGTAAACTTACAATACAATCGAATTTGCACCATAATTATATATTTGAAAAAAATGGTCGAATAAAAACAATTAAATCTCTTTGCACAGGTGCTTGCATTACTTCAGTTCGAATGCGAAACTAGAGTCACACACAACGGATTGTGGAAAGTTGAACGACTATGCCATTCAGTTTCGACGCAAAGAGGACAAGTGGCTCACTTTCAACAACTTTGATCGGAAGCAGCGTCTCCCCTTCATTGTATACGCAGACCTCGAGTGTGTCTTGTCGAAAACCGATGATCCAAATAGGTATCAGCATCACAAAGTATTTAGTGCTGCGTATTACATGCATTGTTCATATGACAATTCCCTATCCACATATCAGTCGGCTCGCAGTGATAATTGCATTTCCTGGTTCATGCAAGAACTGAAAAGTTTTGCTATTCGCGTGAAAACCATTTTATGTACACGTGTTAGAGATCATTGTCATTTGACTGGGGATTATCGAGGCCCTCCGCATTCGAACTGCAATTTGAACTTTCAGCAATTCTTTTTCATCTCCATCGTATTTCACAATTTATCAGGATATCATGCACATTTCATTATTAAGGAAGTGGCTACAGCTTTCGAAGGAAGTGTCGAAGTACTGCCCATAACAAAAGAAAAGTATATTTCATTTACGAAAAATGTGAAACTCACGAATGATACGCGAAATAACATCAAATTGCGATTCATCGATTCATGCAGATTCCTCAATACTTCTCTCGATAAATTAGCATCGTTTCTTACCAAGGATTAACTAAAAATTTTGAAATCTGCAATTCCTAACAATCAGCAATTCGATTTGTTGACACGCAAAGGTGTTTTCCCATATGAATATGTGGGTGGCGTCAGTAGGCTGCAAGAAACGTGTCTACTGCCAATTGACTCATTTTACAGTTCCTTGAGAGGTGGCACTGTAAGCAAGAGCGACTATACATACGCGGAAAATGTCTGGAAGGAATTCTCTATTCAAACGTTAGGCGAATATAGCGATCTATATTTGAAAACGGATGTCCTGTTATTAGTTGACATATTTGAAAATTTCCGTGATAGCTGTATTGAGAGTTATGGACTTGACCCGGCATATTACTATTCACTCCTCGGGTGTACATAGGACGCAATGTTGAAGAATACGAGTAATAGATTCGAATTGCTCACTGACATTGACATGGTCATGTTAATCGAACGTGGTATACGTGGCGGATTAAGTCAATGTTCGAACAGATATGCTAACGCGAATAACAAATATATAGAGTCACACGATCCATCTAAAGCTTCATCATATCTCATGTATTTTGATGTAAACAATTGGTACGACTGGGCAATGTGTCAATTTATGCCTTATGCAAATTTCAAATCGGTCAACGACCGGTCAAATTCTGATTTATTATCAATCTCAAACGATTGGCCTACGGGCTACATTCTCGAGGTAGACTTGGATTATCCACAAAATTTACACGATGCACATAGCGATCTTCCGTTTTGTCTAACGCGTGGAAAACCACCTGGTAAGCAGCAGGACAAGTTGCTCGCAACTTTGTACAACAAAGAGCGCTATATTGTACATTACGGAAATGTTCAGCAGTGTCTACGCCATGGGCTCCGTATAACAAAAATTAATCGAATGTTGCAATTCCAACAATCGCCATGGTTCCGTTCTTGGAACGAGCTAAACGCGAAATTCAGAAACATGGCGAAAAACGATTTTGAAGAAAATTTATATAAGCTGATTAATAATGCGGTATTGGAAAAGAATGGAAAACGTTCGCAATCACGTAGACGTGAAACTGTTGACAAAATGGGAGGGGAGATATGGTGCCGAGGCGATGATTGCGAAGCCCAACTTTCACAGGAGGAGCATATTTTCCGAAAACTTGATTGCCGTTGAATTGCGTAAACTTGAAGTGAAATTTCCCAAACCAATATTCGTCGGTATGTGTATACTCGATATATCGAAAACGTGTTTGTACGAGTTTCACTATGATCATATGGCTCCGTTGTATCGTGAAAAATGTAAGATAATGTACACCGATACCGATAGCCTATCACATTGAGTGCGAAGATATATATGAACGTATGAAGTAAACTATTGTCCGGTTCGACACGAGTGATTATCCCATCGATAATGTTTTCGATATTCCATTAGTATATAAGAAGGGTGGGGGGAAAAATGTCGAACGATCGAAATGCGGATGGGCCAAAATGTCGAATTCGAAAATGACGAATGTTCGAATATAGATAGATCAATCTTACTAGAGTCTGTGAAGTCGAAAATAACAATTACGAATATGAACATCTCGGAAGTTGAAATATAGCGAAAAACAAAAATCAGATTTAATAAAATATCGAAAAACATAAAATCGATGGGACTGTATGCATAACACCAAATAATTCGAGACGACAATTCTCCGAATTAAGAAAATGGCGATGGTTCACAATGCAGAAAATCATTAAAGCGAACGGCCAAAAAGTCAAGTGGTTGAAATCGCGGAGGGTCAAAATGTAGAACGGCCCGAATGGCGAATCGAGCAATACGTTACTTGCGCCTCAGAGTGAAGCTGCGAGATGGCGCTGGCGGTCTGTCGGCTAAAATATCGTAAGACAATCATCCCACGTGACGGGCCCCACCACGTTCGCCATTTTGGCCGTTCGATCTTTCGGCATTCGACATTTCGGGCCATCGACATTTTGCGTTTCGATATATTGCTTTTCGCCATAGACGGTATTACGCATATTAGGCACTTGCTATTTTCTGTTTCGGAGATATGGGTATTCTACATTTTTCCATTCTGTATTTTTATGTTCCGAATTACAGAATATCTGAACATTCGTTTTCGAATAAATTACCTCTCCAATAAATAATGGTTCGATTTATAGTCATTCGATTTTTTTATCAGTCGAAAGATAAAATTTCGAATAATTTAACCTTCGTTATTTTGAGAGTTCATAATTCTGTCGTTTCGAAATCCTTGTCGTTCTATATTTGGTCATTCGACATTTTTACCCCCACCCTATAAGAAAGTTCCAGGTCTTATGAAGGATGAGAACAACGGTGCTATAGTGACTGAATTTGTTGGACTCCGGTCAAAAATGTGTGCGTTAAGAGTAGATGGTAAAAAGGATACCAAAAAAGTTAAAGTTGTAAAGAGTGGCGTTGTCGCAAGAACAATAACTTTTGATGAATATATGCAGATTTAAATGAGGAGATTGAAGTGTGTCGGAGCCCAACGTGTATAAGATCCAGATTGCACGATGTATATACTATTCACGAAAGAAAAATTGCGTTTAGCTCACACGATTATAAGCGATATATCATACCCAAAAGCACAAACAATTACCATAGGGACATTGCAGAATACTATGTTGTATATTTTTCAACTGGTAGAAAATAAAGAAGAAAACATTACCCTTTGTGATCCATATATTCATTCACACCATTTTCCTCCATATCGCCGTGACGCATTTTTCCAGGGGAGAAAAAGATTCAAATGTGAGGAGCAAAAAAAAGAGCTACCTAAGGGACACATGCTGCGATGTCGGGGAAGATTGACTCTTCATCCTTTGCAGCACGTTCGGAGATGGAGACGACACTTGACCGCCACTTGTTAGGGCTTTAGGCAGAGAGGAAGAAGTCATAAATTTAAAAAAATATTTTTTATCGTTCACTACAAGTCAGATACATTTATCCAACTATTATGGGTATTGTCGAAACCCAACCATTTCACAAACATTCGACTGCCGCGTTTCTTTAGTACTTTTTCCACGAGATAGATATCGGGGTATTTAACTTCTAGAAGCTCTTGTTCGTAGAAACCACCTGCAATAGGTTTATTCTTATGGTCTTTCAGGCTATACGTTACAGGACTTGTGTTTTTCACGCTATATGTTGTAAATATTTCCGTTGTCTAGTTTGGTATGTATCCCTTTTCAAATACATTCTTAAATTTGCTGATTCTCACGTTATCACCGATTTTGAATTTATTCGGCTTCTTAATTGGAGGTTGAGTATTGCTAAAAACTCGCCACAATATTTTCTTTTCGTTACCTACATTGAGATTCCTTGGCTTCATTCTAATTGTACGGTGTACAGAGTCATTATACTCGACAATTAAATTATCAAGAACATCGATCCACTTAAAATTACTACGAAGGCTAAATTGCTTCCACATTTTGTTTTTCAGTGTACGAGTAAAACGCTCGCAAATGGATGCTTTTAAATTACTGTACGTTGAATACATGTCAATATTGTGCTTTTCCATTAGAGACTTGAAAGTGGAATTATAAAATTCTTTTCCATGATCGACATGCAAGTTCTGCGGTGTCCGTCCTCCCGTATCGATTATCGACTTCATTGCGGCTGCTGCATCTCTGCCATTGTTACTCAATATTGGTGCGGCCCAGGCGAATTTCGAGAAAGTATCGATGACGGTGAGGAGATATTTATGTTTGGAGTTTTCACGCGCGTAGGATGACATATCGACGTGATCAGCTTGCCAGGTTTCGTCCAAACCACGGATGTCCACATATCGACGAAGATGATTTCGTCGAGTAGGCGTATGTAGCTCCAGCACGAGAGCGCTCTGTTTCTCGTTCATTTTCTAGTCCACTCAGTCGTGCATCCAGTGCAGCAATGGTCCGTGAAATACGAATCACCATATCTTGTAAAGTTTTGACATCGGCCTCGAGTGTTTTTGCAATGTCTCTCATCGTAGCTTCAAGTCCATTAACCAACAACTGATTACTCTCATTCATTTCTTTGCGTATGTTCTTAATGATATTTCGAGATTTTTAATGTAAAGCATTTAGAGTGATGGTGTCGTCTTGTCGTTCCGGATTTGCGATGTTACACCATCGTTTCTGCCCCAAGTCATAATGGCCATCTGCGGTTGTTCTAAACCCAATTTCAGGTCGGCCCGGACGACCTTGCTTATTGAGGAGTACACTCTTATTTAATTGGCGTCCAAACACATCGACATTCATGTTGAGAATGCGCGAATTCTCCGATGCTGAGTTAATAAATGATTTCACCTTCGCGCAATTCCTCGATGATCGATATGATTTCATTCGAATGCGCAGAATGTCCGGCTGCTTCCGATGCCAGAAGTAAGCGAAGACGATCTACTAGCTCGTTTGGATTATCCGATAAATATAGGCCAATTGGGTGTTTTTTTCTGGTGGACTTATACTTTGGCATACCCTTTCCCACATGATGATCGACTATATTTGCGATAGAAGTGTTGAATTTATGGCAGGTTAATACCTGCCATAAATTCAACACTCGTATAGTGTTGAATTCAATTCAACAATTCGTATAGCCTCATTACGCTTGTGAAAATTTTTGTGCGCATTTGTCGAGATGACAATCTTTTCATAGTTTTTCAAATCGTCCGGTGTGAGAGTTTCGACATTGGGCACTTTTTTAAACAACAGTTTTCGGATAATTCACATCACCCACCCGAATATGTTGAGACTCGAAAATTATCGGAGAATTGCCAATCATTAATTTGTTGTTTGCGAGATTCCGTACACCATATAATACATCCAAGCTTGCCTTTCTTCTTGTTCGTAATAACAGGAGATATTCACCGATTAATTTATAAATATTCTGCGAGTCATCATCATCGTCATATATAAATTTGAAAGAATCTTGTGTTTCACTCTTGAAGGAATCTTGTGTCTTACTCTTCAATTGATTTTTCACACTATTTATTGCATCTCCTTCTTCAGCATTATCACTAACGTTTTCATTCTCAATTTCCTCCTTCGCTACCTCGCCGTTTTTATACGACACCAATTTCTCCAATTGTCTCGCTATAGGCTTAAAGACATCCTGCATTCTCTGCTCGTCGCTATCTTTTCCGATTTTCATCATTCGATGCTTTCGTCTGATTGTATTGCTCACGTTGGCAATTTCACACAATACATCTTTTTCACGCAAAAGTTGTTCGGTCTTCATGTTATCACTGTCAAGGTGTGCACAATACTGTCTCTTCAACCACCAGCGATGAATCATTTATCTATGGTCAGAAAATAAGCGAAACTTTGTCTGTCTATTTCGACCCTCATTAATACCACTATCAGTCGTGATAAATGCATACTTGCCGGAATTCCAGCATTTCATTCGCATGTTTTTAAAGCACGTATAAGTCAAATCCGTATTAACATGATCGTTGTAGACGTGTTCGAGGTTCAAAGCGTCCTGCTTGAAAAACACCACGAAATTTGCATGATCTCTCATGAGATGTTTGGGGATACAGGTGTACGTCTGTCAAAGATAAAAACTGTCAACAATCTCGTGTTTTCTCGTGGAAAAGAAGGCTCTAACATTATCCTGTTTTTCACACGCTATATCATCAAAGGTGAATATAAAGTTGGATTGTCCATCACTTGGTGCTATCACTTGTTCATGCGCGTTGAATGGATGATACGCAACTCCACTCATAGGTTCGAGCAACCGTTCGAGCAACTTATACTTTGACTGCTTCAGCAATTTCGAATACAAGTAGATGTTCTTAAATCTCAAGCCATTGGGATGGATGATAAGAGTGAGCAAAGCGTTGGTTTTCCCACAATTCGATGGACCACAAAACAGTGCACGTATGCTATCCGGCTATAAATTTCCATAACGTTTTTGCCGCTTCTTCGCCGCAGCATCTTCGACTAATTGATCGATATTTATCACGGGAAGTCCGCCTCCGATACTTTGCTTGTTGGGCGTCATTTCACACACGACTAACGGCGAAATCATATAAAAAGCATTCTTATAGGGATTATCCATCAGTCGCGTATGGTCTTTAGACATGATTGTGCATGGCAAGGGTGGTAAAGGTTCCGTCAACCGCCTGATCAACAAACTCTCCGTTGAACTACATCTGCCCGGGTATCAGTATTGCGGACCAGGCACAAAGTTGACCAAGCGACTTGCTCGTGGTGATCCGGGTATTAATCTATTGGATACGGCATGCAAACAACACGATTTTGCATATTCGAAAAATCCGGATAATCTTGAAGCGAGACATTTGGCGGATAAAGTGTTGTCTGAACAGGCTTGGCAACGTGTTACCGCTAAAGACGCTAGCATCGGTGAAAAAGCGAGTGCTTGGGGTGCGGCAAATATTATGAGGACAAAGCGAAAATTCGGTATGCGGATAAAGGCCCGTAAGGATGGCGTTTGTTTGAAAAATATAGTTGGCGCTGCAAAGAAGACAATGATTGAAAGTAATGATCCACAAAAGATTATTAAATCAGCTCTAAAGGGTGCTCGTGCAGCTGTAGAGACACAAGGTGGCAAAGTGTGCACACCTCGGGTTCTACTTGTACCCCATAAAATTTGTGGTTTATTACCGTTCCTCGTGCCCATTTTTGCGGGTTTTACCGCTGCTGGTGCGTTGTCAGGTGGTTAGTATAGCTAAAGCTGTAAATGCTGCTCAAAAAGCTAAACGTGAATTGGATGAAAGTAAGCGCCATAATCGAACAATTGAAGGAATTGCATTGGGCAAGGGCTTACATCTGAAACCATATAAGCAGGGATTGCGTCTTCATATCAAGCCAAAAAACTAGAAGTAACGCTAACGCACGGACTCCTCACCGACATCGACCTTCTTAAATATGCAAAAGTCCTGAAGATTCCATATTTCTGTGGAGGTTACATGCGCGATACATTGCCAGCGAGCGGACCACTCAAATGTGAAGCAGCAATTGTAAATTTGGACGAAAATGTCGGTCCTGGAACACACTGGGTCTCTTACAAAAAGACTGGATGGAAGGTCGTGTACTTTGATAGTTTCGGCACTCTTCCACCACCATCCGAACTCATGAGATATTTTTGTGTTGGTAGTGGTAATTATAATTATAGGGGATATCAGGAATATGATACGATTGAATGTGGACATTTGTGTCTGAAGTTTCTTTCTCGACAATTGCAGCACAAAGACAAATATACACTATATATAGGTGGATAATGACGTGGAGAATTCGGTTGTGAATTTACCAGCACCGTGGATGATAGCTTAACCTTGACCATATCGGGCTCATCGTCCATACTCGAGGCGCAGTACTTTCCCCCATCGAACTCTCGCCACACAAAAGTTATACCCTCGGTTTCGTTGAATTGTTAACCTTCAACTCTATTCCAAATATCGACGTTGATCATGGGAGATAAGGTGGGAGATGAGGTGTTGACGATACCTACGGGTAGCTATGAAATAGAGGATATTGAGGCGTTTGTACACGCAGAGCTCACGCGCAAAAGAATCAGCATTAAGCCGAATAATAATACGCTACGCATTGAGATCGGGTGTGATTATGATGTCAATTTTGAGCCGGAATATTCTATTGGCCGTCTTCTAGGCTTCACCGCACGCAAATTGGAAGCCAATAAAATACACGAATCTGACCTTCCTGTAGCTATTCTCGAAGTGAACGCCCTACGCATTGAGTGCAACATTATCGCTGGAGCCTATATTAACGGACAAAAAGTACACACAATTCACGACTTTTTTCCATCTGTGCCACCGGGCTATAAGATCATGGAACTTCCCTCACACGTTATTTATCTGCCAATCACGAGCCGAACGATTGATGCGATACAGCTTCGCATAGTGGATCAGGACGGTGATTTGGTAAATTTCCGCGGTAAAGTCATCACCATACGCCTGCATATAAAGTCGCGATGTGTATAGTTTTCAATAGATCTTCCAATAACAATAAACGGTCATGGATAGAAACAATCAGTCGTCATCAAGTATGTATCCGCATTGCCATCCAACATCAAGACCTGTCTATCCTGCCAAGCAAGCAGTGGCGGACTAAGGGGGGGGGGGGCGGAGGAGGCGGTCCGCCCCGGGCCTCTGGTCCTGGGGGGCCTCCAAAGCTCGAGAAGACATTTTTTTAGTCAAATTCCAACTAAGGCCGAAATATATTCAGTAAGGGGCAGTTTCGAGTTGGAGGCCCCGTACGTATGCAAAATATAAACATAGGTAGGTAGGTTCTAATTCTAATTCTCGGGTGAGACTTCTCACTTCTCGCATTTTCATCTCACGTGAGTTTAGTCACGCTATTACGGATCGGTCGGGTGAAAATGTCAGATCACTAGGAACTTCCGGCTAGTGATCTCACATTTTCACGACACCGTAGAAGGGGTATACTAGCACGCCTATCAAACCCAGCCCAAAACGAAAGACGTGCGCATCGAAAAAAACAACCTCTTCACTCGAATAAGCAACAAGTTTAAATAGAATCTGAGTTTGCAACATGAATCTTACCGAAAAACAACGACAAACGTTATTAGATTTCATGAAAAAAAGACGAAGATTTAGCACGAGGCAGATTGCGACACAGCCATTCAAATAAAAAATACTGGTAATTTTTGTATCATATTAGAACATAAAACGGTTCTTATAAACAGTGATAGAATTATTGTTTTATGTCAATAAATCGAACTATTATGCAATATATTCTTGTTCCGTTATAGTGAAGGAATCCAAGGCATCGCACCGTGATCGTCGTATACGAAGCATTCGATTTTTCCGATCTCGCAAAACCACAATCATCAGAAAATTATTCATCATTATCGGATGACATTACTTAACTCACTACGATATCAACTTTAAGTTGCTGAATTTTATTAATTATTCGGTGTCGAGATGCTACCGTCTCTGAATCAGCCATTTCATAGTAACTTGTGTTATGTGTTAGCTTTGGACGTGTCGTTGCTGGGTTAGGACAACGCTCACGCATGCGCATTTCGATTTTCGACATGACATTTCCTGTCGAGTAAAATTACGTGAATTATCTCTCATTTTCACTAGGTGAAGAGAACCGTAATAGGCTGAGCTGCTCACTTTTGTCATTTTCACCCGAACGGAGAACCGTAATAGCCCCCCAGGTCATGATAGAAATTGTCAACATAGCATAAAGCTCTACCTACTTATAGCCAGCGCCATGAAAATGGTGCGCCCCGTGCGGTGGGCACCGCTCACTTTATGGTGGCTTTGGCGCTAAACATAAATACTACATCCGAACAATTGAGAAATTTCGTAATAAAAATGACATACATACGTACTAAAGAAATTACATCCATACGTACTAAAGAATAACAACAGGGGAATTCAACCAATCTGAACCTTAGTGTCGTAAAATTACATTATAACATCTAACTTGTTAGAAGCCAAAATAAATATAGTAGCCGCCGCTGTTGTCAACTTGTTTTGTTATACCCACCATAAGCGGTTCTACGATCCACCAGAAAACCTCTAATACCGCTTGATGTTACCGCTTACGGTCTAGTAAACAAGCAACTATATAACAAAATTATGAAGTATTTCAAAACATACTTTTTCAAGCAAATTGAACTCGATTCAATTACTATACCCTGTGGTCTATATTCATTCAAATCTATATACAGCCAAAACATTATTCAGGGAATCCCCATGGCGCTGGTAGGTATTTACAAGATCGTAGTGTTGCCTACACCATAAAAGTTGACACACTTTGTGTCAAAGGGCCTTGTCATAGCAAAATATAATGTATCATAAATTTGTTTACACGTTAGTGGTTGAATATCTTGCTCACCACTAATAAAAACCACCAGCCACTAAAAACAAATTTTATCCACTAAAAGGGATGTCTAAATCACCAGTTTACGTGAAAAATCCACTAAGTTGTCAACACTGTTAGCCGCTGCGGGACTTTCCTGACCCACGGTCTTACATACAGGTCTGGAAACGAAGCCACATTTCAATGATGCCGTGAGGCACCGTTACAAGATCCACTTTTTATTCCGCTCGCCGCCACATGTGTCGCTCCTATTGGAGGATATCCCCCACCCACGGTCTTCTGTGATCTCACCCTACTTATAATTTCCGTGTTGTCATGTGAACGATAAGCGCGGTCCGTGTGTCATCTCATGCTCTTAAGGCATTTCTTTCACGAACTCGAATATTTAACAATTAATTGATTTTCGTCTACAATCAAGTAAAAATACATCCCCGTATACGGGTAAAATTGCAAGCCAATTGACCGAACTTTTAACGAAAAATGACAACTCTAAAAAAGGTCTCATTTATACGGCGCTTTATGGAGATAACGCGCTGGCCACATTGATATGTAATAATTTAAACACTAAATAACTGTAGATGCCAGATATAAACTGCTCACACGTGTAAAATATTATAAAGATTTCGTAGCGACAATAAAAACAGCCGGTCACCGAATGTTTAGAGAAAATATTCAGAATTAAACCTAGAAATATGTGACTAGCAGACGAGTTTTCGTAGCTGCGACTTTTCAGAGAATGGGTATATCAATCAGTTTAGTCTTCAGTAAGCGTATTATTTGTTCATTTGGTTTTTTATTCCTATCCTCATAAAATATTCGGGGGCAAGGTCGACGGCGCAGGCGCCTCGATCTGGAGAGTGGGAGAGACAGACAGAAGATATTCTATCCATGTCACATATGTACCCGTCAACAGCAATGTCACGTAGTGGCGAAAAATGTAAAGAAAAGTAGATCGACTTAGCGCGCCTAACATATCGTGGTCGTTTCCAAACCTGTATCAAACCTTAAAGGTCGTCGCTCACTTATCAACCCGGCACCCGATCAGCAGCGCCTCGCCTCGAGCGGTTGTCATTTCTTGGATGGGCTTTCCATACATATGCGCTCACTTGTCAACTCTTGCGAGCGAGCCGATCTGGTGATGCTACGGAGTTGACAAGTGAGCGCATATGTATGGAAAGCCCATCTAAGAAATGACAACCGCTCGAGGCGAGGCGGTGCTGATCGGGTGCCGGGTTGATAAGTGAGCGACGACCTTTATTATTATTAGATGGGACTTCAGTAAATCTTTGCCCTGTTTATCACTTATAATCCAATACTTCTTGATCATTTGTGTCTCGGTCGCATCATGCGAGAGAAGTTTTTCTAAACTGAAATTCATAAAAAAAAAGTCGTCGAGCTATGATGAACCAAGAACGCCTAGTAAATCTGTCTATTCTATCAACTGAAAGGAAAGTTTCAAGGGAAATAGATTTCAACGACGTTATTGAGAAGTTCAGTTAAATGAAAGCACGAAAACATGTAAAATAATTACAAAGCAAAAGCTTTGTTTTTAAACATATAAGTACAGTAAAAGTTACTTTCTTATTATAGTCGTCATTATTTATTTGCACTCTACCTGCTAGGTGTTGTGTTAAATGCTGATCCGTGTTCTAACTTTTTTACCCATATCATAAGTAGGGCGTATAGTAAAATTACATATCATCAATAATACATCCATTTTTTAGCAGACCGGGGGCCTCATTTATTATATGCCGCCCCGGGCCTCCGACGGGCTTAGTCCGCCACTGCAAGCAAGTGTTCCCTACACATATGTGGGAAATTATTCAAGCGTGACGGGGCGACAACCACTGCTACAAGTGTCATCAATAACGCCATTTCTCATTTGTTTGAGGAAGTACGATAAAAATTGAATGCCATAGAAGTCGATCGTAATAAGAATGTCGGCATTACGAGTGTAATTAAGGGATATTCATCTCTCTCACCGGCCAAAAGTTCTATGCTCAGGAATCTATCTCATATTCTATGAGCCATGAGCATCTAATTCTATGCTTATGACCGCAGCTGCATATAATAAATAAAGCATTTTATGGCACTTTGGAAAGCCGCCTTTCATATCGCACCTACACTTTTATATTATCGAAAAATTTTCTAGCCATTCATAGTGCTCTCTCTCTCTCTCTCTCTCTCTCTCTTACACACACACACACACACACACACACACACACACACACACACACACACACACACACGCACAGACACGTGCACACGCGTATCTAAATTGTTCTTTGTACGGACTTTCAGTGACGTAATAAAAAAGCTCCGACTGCATCGATAATATGTAAATAATTTTAATGATTATAATCAGTCACATGATTTTATGAGTTTTCAACATTTACCCGCCGCCCTATGGTGTCAACGGCCCCGCACCAGACCGCCCCCCTCCCTCATCGGTCAGCACCGCGTATGATCATGCCCCCACTCTCGGCTATCTCGCGCTAGACGCCCTCTCTCCGTCGCCTTCGCCCTCCCCGCCGCGTGACGTCTGCCCACGGTTCCCCACGCTGGAGCCCCCCGCCCCGCTCTCCCCTGAGATCCCAGGGTTAGAATCAGTCCTGTTATGCTACTTGAATTCGATTAATCTGGAGATACGAGTTACACGGTTTCATGAAATATAGTTTTAGGAAAACGCAAGGAAAAAAAGGGTAAATTTTATTTCTTTAAACATTGTTAAAAATTGAAGTTAAAACCCTAGGCTATAAAACTATGCAACAGAAATTCGTATTTTTCAAGTTTGTATCATATACAGACCACTTGAAGCGCGAAATTTGATCCGAAACAAGTCTATCGACTTCAAAATGTGATAACTAGTATTTTGTTCTTCTAGATCTTTCTAGATTTAAAAAATTCTAGAGCGTATCTTCCAGATTTTCAGATATAATCTTCTAAATTTCTAGATAGCATCTTCCAGATTTAGAGATATAGTATTCTCGATTCCAAGATATAATCATCTTTTTTCTGGATAGAATGTCCTAGAGTACTAGATGGAATTAAAAATCGTCATAACTCGGGCAATTTATCAAATTTCCTTAAAATCCTCTTTGCAAATTAAAGTTGAGCTCCCAGGTTACAAAAGTATGCCGCAAAAATCGTATTTCACCCATTCTAATGGTACGCTAACCCTTTAAAGTAATGTTGCCAATTTTCTTTGTTTTTCAACCCATGTGGTGATACGATTCCCACTATTTCCCACGATTTCCGTAACACTAGATTCCGGTTCCAACTCAACCAATTCCGCCTCAAGCCAGAACCATTGCTCGTCTTGCCGTCCCCCGGCAAAGATTTGACTCTAGTCCTTTTTACGCCCATCTGCCAGGCCCAAGCGATGCGTAATTTCCATTCGCAAAATTTGCCGCATGCGATACCAACCAGACTGCAGCGGTTTCAGCGGAGCTTCCGTCTAACCTAAAGGGCTACTGCAAGAGCCATTAAAAGCCTTTCCTGGTCGTTCCCACGTCGCTCGCCCCCTACCAACCCTTTCTCCGCCACCCTCACGTTGCTGCGCCGCTCTTTGAAACTGATACGTACTCGCGATGCGTTTTAGTACTGCCGCAAAGATAAAGGCATCCAGTAAATACGAGGAACGCATTTTCAATGCTATCACCACTTCCCTGCATTTCCGTTAAAATATACACGCGTAGAACAACAGCAAAGCAAAGCAGAAGTGTAACAAGACGAAGAAAAGCGTAGGCCAATAAAAGGAAGAGGCGAATGCGAATGGGTACGAGTTAACAATTTGTATTCCTGTTCCATCATCTCTCTCCGGTCACCCTGGGAGTCCCTCATGACGGCTGGGCGTTAAAGTGAAAATAACAGTCGGGGCCTGAAGTAGATAAACTGGTTGGCGTGGAAACGAGCTTTAGAACCCACTGCACCACCAATATCACTACCCTTTAGCCTCGGCTAGGCTGCCTTCTTCCCTCTTGCGCGCCACCCCTTTCTCACCACACCGTATAACTCTGAGAAAATACGCCGGTATTGTGCTGGCTGTTCTATCAGCACATCATGTTTGCTCGGTCTCGGATAACGTGTACCTTTCTCGTCGCCTTTGGAAATCGTCGAGTTTATGATTTCATCTTTATAGGAGTTTAAGCGATGAGATGCAGTCAGAGGCGTGAAAAAACGAGCATTTGGAATACATTTTTTTTTATATAGTAATTAAGTGTGTTCTACAAAAGTAGTTACACAGACTTTTCATGTTATATTTCAACTTGACTTGTACAAACTTTTCACAGAAAAATATTGATTATTCATAAAAATATCGCCATCTTTGTCGGACCCCTTTCGGTATGTAGTGCTTTGCGGTGACCATCATAAAATTTTACTAGATCATCTGAAATAAAAAAACCAAAAACAATCATTAGTTTAATACTAAATCTAGTCCTTAATCGAACCTTTTTTTTGAAAAATTAACACAATCCCGGCTTCCGACTGATAACTTTCGATTTTCGACAAAAAATCGCTCGTTTATTGTTTTAAAAAAATTGAAATTTTCAACAAAAATGAAAATCCTTCGATTAAGGAGTAGTTTTTAATGCTACCAATGAGCACACCAAATTTCATCAAAATCCATCGAGTGGTTTTTTAATTACAGTGGTCACCGACTTGAAGACCATAGTTTCGAGAAAAACGCGTTTAAAGTTTTTCGATGTGGATACGGTATTATATGTTCGTAAAATTTTGAGCTCGATGGACGAAGCCAAACT